>SJYX01005423.1:0-10209 GCA_006410675.1 Oreotragus oreotragus
AATACTGGAGTGGGTTGCCATGCCCTCCTCCAGGGGACCTTCCCAACCCAGGGATCAAACTCAGGTCTCATGTCTCCTGCATTGGCAGCTGGGTTCTTTACTACTAGTGCCACCTGGGAAGCCCCGAGACAGATATGGCATCACAGTAAGTTCTTCCTTTACATGGAGGAAACGAAGGCCTGGAGAATGATGTCACTGGGCTAAGTGCCCACAGCGCTCAGGAATTCAAGTCTAACAGATGCCTGCCTCTGTCTTCCCTTGAACGAGCTCCTCCAGGTCACAGCCCTGATCCATGATTATCACACTCAGTCCACACAGTGTGGCTCAAGATACAGACAGCCAAGGAAGGGAGCAACATGTGAGCACCAGGGAGAATTCCCTGAACTGCTGACTGGGTGCCACGGAGCCTAAGGTGGCGGGGGTGCGGGGGTGGTTGCTGATGCGAGGCCTTTTCTCGCTCTGCTCTGCACCACGCTGTTACTTCCTTCCACGCTCTAAGGCTATTCTGGAACTCGCTGACAACACAGAATCCCAGAGAATGGAGATCTCCTCAGTAGGCAAAGCAGAGTTAAATATTTGCTTAAAATTTTCTCTTCCAAATTTACCCTTCAAAGGAGAGTCCAGACTATTTGGCCCAAACCAGCTGACTGTGTGGCTGAGGGGTGCTCTGTGTGTGCATGTACACGCATGTGCGTGCGTGCACACGAGCCTGCTGGCATCCAATTTTCACTTAGCATCAGCAGGTCTCCTTTGACAGTTTTAGTATGGCCACGCCTGGATGAGATGACTGATCTAAGTACCGTGATCCTGCTTGTCTCCCTCTTCTGACAAAGGTTTAGTCATCTTAAATCCGGCTGTCTTCAAGGATATCCTTGAAACGGCAGGGATGCAATTCAAGACTTATTAACAGCCCTCCCCTTCCTCACATGTCCTTTAAACATCACTAAGCTTCAGTGTTTCTTCCTCTTCATTTTTTAGTCTCCCATCCATTCTCTCTCCTTTCATGGTGTATTAGTCAGGACATTCCAGAGGAATGGCAGAACCAAAGGAGATATACAGAAATATATAAACATATGCACATATGTATAAACACACACATATACATGTGTAAGTGTATTTATCTCTATCTGTATGCATAGAACCAAAGAGATATATATAAAATGCAAATGCTTATATATAAATATACTAATACACATATGTATGTGAATCACTCTCTCTATATATGTGTATGTAGATACATCTATGGGCTTCCCCGGCAGCTCAGCTGGTAAAGAATCCGCCTGCAATGCAGGAGACCAGGGTCAATCCCTAGGTTGGGAAGTTCCCCTGGAGAAGGATAAGCTACCCTACTCCAGTATTCTTGGGCTTACCTGGTGGCTCAGATGGTAAGGATTCCACCTGCAATGCAGAAGACCTGGGTTCAATCCCTGGGTTGGGAAGATTCTCTTGGAGGAGGGCACGGCAACCCACTCCAGTATTCTTGCCTGGAGACAGAGGAGCCTGGCTACAGTCCATGGGGTCACAAAGAGTCAGACATGACTGAGCAACTAAGCACATATACACATAATTATAGAAGAGAGATTTCCCGTAGGAATTGGCTCACATAACCGCGGAGGCCAAGAAGTCCCAAACTCTGCCTTCTGCAGATGATGACTGAGGAGAGACAGTGGTAAGATTCAGTCCAAGTCTGAAGGCTTTAGAACCAGGGCTGCTGATGACGTAACACCCGGTGTGAGGCCAAAGTCCTGAGAAGCTGGATGGGGGAATGGGAGGGAGTGGACAGGCTGCTGGCACAAATCAGAGTCCGGAGGCCGAGGGAGTTTCCCCCAGGAACTCCTTCACAAGATGAACCCAGAAATAACGCTTTACCAGCTGACTGGGCATCCCTTAGCCCAGTCAGATTAACACACAAAATTAACCATCACACTTGGTTCTCCGGATCACTCATCTACCACCAGCTCCCAGCTCTTGGACAGCTGTTCTGTACGCCCTCCTAACTTCAAATGCCAGTGCAGCATGCCTGAGGTCCTGAAGGGAGCATGCATCCTGCCCACTCCCACCACCCCTCCCAGCTCTCAAGAGAATCGTGCCTATTCCTCCCACATCTAGTTAGGAAGCCGTGGTAGCACCGTCAACACAATTTCCCAAGCTGGAATCGCTTCTCCCCTCACCTCTCTTGTCAGATCACCGTATGCTTTCAATTCTCTCTCATCTGCTCTCGCCTCTGCCATGGCTGCTCTTGACCTCAGCTCATCTCCTGCCTAGACTCTGACAAGAGAATCCTAACCATGCCCTCGACCACTCGTCAAACCCACCTGGCAAGTGGCAGTAACTCACTGTTAGTGACTCTTTTCACGAGAATGAAGGAAACTCCCAACAGGAATCCAATAAAGTATGAACAGGGATACTGCTTGTGGAACAGGGCCTGCCAGGGTTTCCTCTTTGAAGATGACAATCACATATGTAAGTGCTGATATGCCTGTTGAGGAAAGAAAAGCTACTGTTTTTAAATCACTGTTGTTTTAATAGGGGCTACATTTCTAGTTACTGCTTGCTTTAAAAATGCTCATCCTTGTAGTGAATATATCTTTATTACACTATACCTTCTATCATTTTAAAAATGAGTGAAGCTTGAGAATTTAACACAATGTCCTTCAGTTTTTTCTATGATCTAATGGATGCTGGCAATTTGACCTCTGGTTCCACTGCCTTTTCTAAATCCAGCTTGTATATCTGGAAGTTCTCGGTTCAAATTGCTGAAATCTAGCTTGAAGGATTCAGAGCGTTACCGTGCTAGCATGTGAAATGAGGGCAACTGTATGGTAGTTTAAACATCTTTGGCATTGCTTTTCTTGAGGATTAGAATGAAAAATGACCTTTTCCAGTCCTGTGACCACTGCTGTGTTTTCCAAATTTGCTGGCATACTGAGTGCAGCCCTTTAACAGCATCATCTGTTAAGATCTGAAATAGCTCAGCTGGAACTCCATCACTTCCACTTTTGGTAATTTATCAATCTTGTGTTCAATTCAGTAAGAGATAAATGCTAAGAACCTCTTCTGAAAGTAAAAATTATGAGAAAAATATGCTCTGGGAACTTCCTTATCATTCTTATTCTTTTTCTTAAATGATATCATAATGCCAACCATAACATTTTTTTTAAGCACATGCCCTATGGAAAGGAAGGAGCGTTGATACACTTCAGATTCTAAGAGATCTTTGGACGAGCCTCTGATTTTGAGTTTTCAAGCCACAAGGCCTCTTTGAGCTTTGATCATCCCATCTGCAAATTCAGATACTAATACTGCCCACCTGGCAGGGCTATCATCAGGAGTGTGTTAGAATGTGCAGGGGACATCTCTGTTTGCCTGACTCAGAGCAAATGACATGAGATTCCGCTTTCTCTTCACACTGCCTGGCTACCTCCTCCTCGACCACAGTCGTGCTGCTCCTCGCCAATATCTGCGTGGAGCACGAGAGGCTGGACCACCTTGCTGATGTGCTAACCTTGAGGGACTTACAGGTAAGCAGCCGCTGCTTCCATGTCCCTAGCCTGGGTGTCAGGCAAATGCTCCCACCGGCTGGCTGACATATGTAGCCACTGCAGACTAATTCCTCCTGACATGCTGCCTTGAACGCATAGTCACAGAGCATGTGCTGAAGTGCTAAACACCCCCAAACTGTGCACTTTCCAATCTGTGAAAGCTTTTTGCTGTGTCCAGGCTTTTTTTTCTCGACCCGAGGCATCCTAAGGAGAAGCACATGGACACTCCATGCAGGCATATGGCGCCCTGCACACGCTCCAGAGCAGCAGCACTACCTGTGTGTCCCCCTCGGCCAGCCAGAGCCGCCCCCCTCAGACAGCTGCTCTTGTGTGGGAGCTGTGGCTGCATTAATGAGCTTGCACACAAAGAACTGACTATGCATTAGGTGGCTCGAGGTCCACATGCAGGCTACAGCAGAGCACAGAGGGAAAGTCACACTCTAAAACCCAATTAGCTCATGTACAGAAAATGGTTTGGAACCCAGTGAGCGAATAGGTTCCCTAAGACTTCAGATTTAAAAAGGGCTGAACCATCCCTCCGCTGTCTTGAACCATCAGGAAAGCCAGCTAACGGTTATCAGGCATGGAGTTTAGAGAGCGTCTTTACACTTTGAACCTCACTATAACCCTCTGAAGGGTATTATTTTACAGATGAGGAAACTGAGTCCTTGAAAGGTTCAGCAACGTGCACAAGTTCATGTGGCTAATAAAAGGCAGGGCAGTGCACCAAGCGAGATCTGTGTGACTCTAATTCAAGCCATCCTGAAGAATCAGCACCAAACTTACTCTCAGCTCCTCCATCTATTGAGATGTCACTGCAACAGCTAAAAGGAAGCCTCTGAGAGCAGGAGCTTCCAAGGGACTCAGCTTCTCTGTGAAGATGTTAAGTTCCTTATCTGCCAGCAAGTTAAGGGGAAACACGAGAGCATCACAGAGTTTTTCAGATTCTCACCATCACACCATAAAGGAAATGACGCTTCTAACTTGCCTCTGTGGACACTGCAGGAACACTGTGAGGAATCCTCATGTGACACTCTGCTACCAATACCCAAGAGTAACTAGGGAAGACTACCAAGTATGCAAAACGGGTTTTGAAATCAAACCCCAAACAGCTTCCTTTACTACTATTGCTGCTGCTGCTACTATGATCTCTAAAATATTAATGCAAGTAAAGCGGCAATAACAGAAATACTAGTACTAATAGGTGGCATCTCCTTAGCCTCTGCCATGTGGCAACGCTTGGCATTCACGTGTACTGAAACTAGAGAGGACACAGAGCTTGTACACAACAGAATGAGGCCAGATGCTCAGGCCTCCTGATCCCAGGGCTGTGCAATTCGCACCAGCCCATTTCTGCCCCCACTCTAAAGAGGACAGGTAGTCACTGGATCAGTGACTAGTGTCCAGGAGGTTAGCTGTTCCTTCCAACCATCCCACGGTAACCATTATTCCTAGACGTTCAGAAATTGGGTTTTCATCATGTTTTACCTTCTGACCGGTTGCCAAGAAATAATGGATAAAAGGATGGGTTCTAAAAGAAAAAAAATTTAAAAAGAGTCTGGCTTTAGGTGTGAGTTCAGTCAAATCCTCTGACAGCTGTTTTAAAATAAGTGTGCACACACACCCACATCCGTGTCACACGGGTGGAGGATGCTAGCAGAGAACGTTAGGCTGATTACGTGTCCTTTTCTGCCTCCTGACAGCTATGAAACTACAAGTGGGTAGATTATAGTTGAAGATAAAAATAGGCATCATACTGCCGCTTTCTCTTCCCAGCTTTTGAGTTGCTCCAGCTTGAAAGCATATTGCAGCATTTTATTGTAGTCTGCGCTCTTGTAGCTTCTTGTGTTTGTGATTCCTTTTTGGAAAACTAGAAACACTCCCTCTCCATGGAGAAATGAACTCCAGTGAGAGTGAGAGAGAGGCGGAAGGGTGTGTGTGCGCACACACACATTTGTGTCCCTCCCAGCACCTCTAAGAGAAGAGGGGAGGCTGTGAATTGAATGGAGCGGAAATTGGGAATTGACACAGCTGTTTTTGTTTAAATGTAACCATTTTTAGAATTTCAGGATGCACTAAGCTTCCAAATTAGGCAGCCCAGGCAACCTTAGCTGGGGACGGATAGAGATTTGAATGGATAGGACATATCATCCCAAGGCGGCCCTTGGTAAACTACACTTTCAGCACCCTTTATGGAAATTAAACAGAACTCTGCAAGGAGTTGCTCATCAGGTCTCATCTCAAACTGCTTCCACTTCCACTTGTCATCTCCATTCTTTCTCCTCAATTTCATCTTGGGGTCACTTCAGACACAGCCAAATAACTCAGTGCTTCTTAAAGAAGGTTCCCTGAACCACAGCACCCCCCAAGCCCTGTGAGAATGTTTTATAATACACAACCCTGCACCCCCACAGGTCTACTGGATTCAAATCTGTCTATCAGGAATATGAATTTTAACAAGCTCCCCCAGGTTATTCTCACAAACACTACATTTTTCAGATTCCTGGTAAAGTGGCAAGGAAAAAAGGACTTTAGCATTACACGGAGTCTAGGATCCACCACCTTAGACACCTGGAAAGAAAAGACAGATGCTATGTATTCCCAATTGATTTACAAGTTGTATGACAGGGATCAACTCACAGTTTTTCTAGGTTCTATACATTTATCTTCAAAAGGGAAATGATGATAGACCTGGTGTACGGGGTTGTTCTGGGAATTGAGAAAACTCAAGTTTTATTGTGGGCTTTCCAGGTGGCACTAGTGGTAAAGAACCTGACTGCCAATGGAGGAGATATAAGAGACTCGGGTTCGATCCCAGGGTCAGGAGGGCAAAGCGAACCCACTCCAGTATTTTTGCCTGGAGAATCTCACGGACAGAGGAGCCCAGCAGGCTACAGTCCATAGCGTTGCAAAGAGTCGGACACAACTGAAGCGACTTAGCATGCACGAACACATGTATTATTTTAAGACAGTGGTTCTCAGCTGGGATTGGAAGGGTTGTGTCTATCAGTGGGCATTTTTGGTTATTTCAAGTGGGTTTTTTTGGGGGGAAGGGGGTACTATTATCATCTAGAATAAAAACCAAGGACATTGCTAGAACTTCTACAAGCACAGGGCAGCCCCAATCAAGAACTATCATCCATCAATGTCAGCAGTTGACATTTTGAAAAACCCAGGTATGGAGCCCAGCACATCAGGCCTGGCTTTGAATCCAGGGTGCCGCCAGTCCAGCTGTGCAAGCTGGGGTAGGTTTATGAGTTATTTGGAATTTTGATAACTCCATCTATAAAACAAGGATAAAAATACCCACCTCACAAGGTTAGTGAGGGTTCAATGAAGTAACATAGAAAAAAACACGTCTACTATGTTTGCAGTAGAGTTCTTTCTCTTAGTTCCTCATGTTGGCTTGACTCTAAAGGGACTGATTCCCACACTCTTCTTAAGAAGCAAGAGAGCCTAAGGCTTCCTCACCTTTCATTTGTCAGGTGAGGTGCTCTGTGAGTTGGTGCCAGGCAGGGCACAGATGGCCCATCATCTGAGCGTGCATGCATGGCCAAGCCCTGTTACAGAGGTGAGGAATCACAGGGCCCCCTGCTGGGCCACGGCTCCAGGACAACCCCACAGACAGCCCCAGGCTGCAACACTTGCCCGGAATGCACTAGTAACCCCATGATGCTATTTTAAAATAAGGGTGAATCAGTTACACTGGGAAAGGATAGTACAAAATCTCAAAATAAATCCAGCTAACGAGATGAAGTTTCCCAACTGGAAAGAACAGAAGGGCTGTCCTCTAACATTTAGGCCTTTGGATCTAAGATTCCCCCAAATTACCCTCAATTGCTCAATTATCTGGGCTTCCCTCATAGCTCAGTGGTAAAGAAGCCTTCAGTGTCGGAGACACAGGAGATGTGGGTTCGATCCCTGGGTTGGAAAGATCCCCTGGAGGAGGAAATGGCAACCCACTCCAGTATTCTTGCCTGGGAAATTCTATGGATAGAGGAGCCTGGTGGGCTGCAGTCCATGGGGTCGAAAAGAGGTGGACATGACTGAGTGACTGAGCATGCNCCCTGGGTTGGAAAGATCCCCTGGAGGAGGAAATGGCAACCCACTCCAGTATTCTTGCCTGGGAAATTCTATGGATAGAGGAGCCTGGTGGGCTGCAGTCCATGGGGTCGAAAAGAGGTGGACATGACTGAGTGACTGAGCATGCATGCACTCAATTATCAAGATGAATGGAAGAGGGCTGAGCTTTGCAATGATTTAGATTTTACAAATGCTGCTCATTGCAAAGGCCATGCAAGATTTAGATGTATACTTCTGACTCTGCTGGTGATTTTGGGTGCCCCACCCCAGACACTCTCACATCAAGCTTGGCTCTGCTGTCAGCGGGTAGGAGAGGCTTGGAATTTCACTACTCTGCGTGCAATTTCAACACATAATGATCACAAACACGGGACAGGGTAAGTCATTATATTAGCTTGCATGAGCACAGAGACCCCATCTCACTCCATTTCTGTGCAGGTCTCAAGGTCACTGAAGTCATCTTCATCTCCCTCCTTTTCTTTTCAGCATAACAAAGCCTAACTCATCCTTGGTCAATTGAACCCACAGTTTTCTGTCCACCTAAGTTGTCCAAATCACAAAATAACCACAGGCATGGTTCAGGCCCTCCAGAGGTGGTAAAGGTGCCTCAGACAGTAAAGAATCCACCTGCAATGCAGGAGACCCAGCTTCACTCCCAGAGAAGCAGATGACAACCCACTCCAGTATCCTTGCCTGGGAAATCCCATGGACAGAGAAGCCTGGAGGGCTACTCCGGGGTCACCAAGAGTTGGACACTACTGAGCAATTAACACTTTCTACTTTCAAGATGTTCAAAGCACAAAATGACCTCAGGAGTGGTTCAGGCTCTCTAGGAGCAGTAAAGGTAGAGAAAAAAGATCACCTCCCCTACCCAAGAAAACCAAGGATTGCCATGCCACACCCTAAGGTCCAAAGCAGAATCTGGCGGCTCCCTCTGCGGCTTGAGCCCAGTCACCAGCCTCCCTCCTGGGATGGGATGGGAAGGGAGCAGGTGAAGGGCTCCGTGGTAGGAGTTTTCCTCCAGCTTGAGACAAAAACAAGCAAATACCACAGCATGTAGCCTGAGATGAAGTCACCAGGCACACACAGCTGCATCAGCCTGCGCTTCTCATTGCCCTCAAACCAACTCTAACTGTATCCCGCACACCAGGAGGTCTCCCGCTAAGGGAAGGAGGCAGAGCTTTTTGATGTTGGCAGAGCACCAGGGCCAGAGAAGCTCTGGACCCTCGGCTAGCACTGGGCCCCGGGGATTCAGCCCCAGGTTCGGTCACTGATTCTAGGGGATTCTGCCATGTCAACGGAAAGCTGTTTGTATAAAGGGGCTCCTGCCTGGGGTTTCTTTCTGTCACTGTCTACTCCCTATCTATTCCTTACAGCAGCCTTTGAGGGATGGAAGTCCTGTCTTCATTTCAGAGTGGAACAAACTGAGCCTCAGAGAACAGGAAAGGACCTCTTTCCCCAAAAGGCTCATAAGCCATAAACTTCACTTTCCATTGGAATACATGGAGAAGGAAGAATCTTATCTTGCTCCTCTCTTGCTTAAAGCCTTCTAAGAGCTTCCCCATGGCTGGAGGCTGTATTTCTCAATGCTGGCTACACACTAGAAATACCTGGGGAAATTTCAGGAACGCCAGTGTCCTGGCTCCAACCCAGACCAATTAAGCCAGAATCTATGGGGGCTGAAATTCAGGCTCGGCATTGGGGTGTGTGTGTGTGTGTGTGTGTTTGTGTTTTTGAATGCTGTTAAGTGATTCTCAAAGCAGTCAAGAAGCACGGACGTCCTAATGGATTTGTGTCAAGCTCCTTAACATCTCTGGCCAGGTTCTATGCAGCCAGGCCCTCGCTTCTCTCTTCAGCCTCATCTCTTACCCTCTCTCCCATCTCACCCTCAGTGCTTCATCCTTCTGGGCTGACAGGGGCTTCTGCAAAAGAACACACACACACACCTATTTTTCGTTGGTGCCCCACTATCTCTCTAGAATGCCCTTCTCTCTCCTCTTCACATAATTTCTATTTTTTTCTTTCAGACTGACTTTAGCACCACTTCCTCTAGGAAGGAGGCCTTCCTTGACCCCACCTGATGATCATTCTAGGTACTTTATATGAGCATGCCCTGTCACTCCAAGAGATCATGACTGATCTTCACTTGTCTCCTACCTCACCCAAGTGAGTGCCACAGCTGGCTCAGATCCTACACTCCACCTCATCCTCAGGATGGACACAGCCCCAGAGCACTTACAGAGTCTGCTGGCCCAGAAAAATTACAAGTCCAGACTCACAGACCTACCTGTGTACCCATGTTCATAACAGCATTATTCACATTAGCCAAAACAGGGAAATGACCCAATTTCCATCACCGGATGAGTAAATAAAGAGAAAATGCAGTGAGACATTATTCAGCACTAAAGAGGGAGAAAATACTGACACACGTATAACCTGCTGTGCTTAGTCACTCAGTCATGTCCGACTCTTTGCGACCCCACGGACTGTAGCCCACCAGGCTCCTCTGTCCATAGGATTCTCTAGGCAAGAATACTGGAGTGGATTGCCATGCCCTCCTCCAGGGGATCTTCCCAACCCAGGG
>SJYX01005424.1:0-24734 GCA_006410675.1 Oreotragus oreotragus
GGGGGGCGCTGTCAGCCCCCTCAGTCCTGAAACACGGGATTTATCAGAGCCAGGATCTAGGGGATCGGCCCCTTCCCCCTTTGTCGCCAAGAGAAGATGAATCTCCCCTCACACATCCCAACCAAGAAGTTCTGGAGATCTCTGCACCCCCCCTCCCCCAAAGCCCCATAGTGCCCCTGATACCTTTTCTCCCTCAGTCCTTCTTCCTGGAAGCCCATCCTGATTTTCCTATTGGGATTCATTGCCTCTTTGCATTGCTTATAACTAGCATTCTCCCACATGCATTCTCTCTGCATCTCCTCTGAATCAGGGCACAGAGACCCCAAGATTCTGTGGCCTGTTGCCCTCCTGGGGGCACCCACAGGCTAGCCCCAGAATGAAATCTCCCTGGAGTGGCCTGAACCAAGTGCTCCAAGAGCCCTCGCCCTGGGTAGATCAGGGATGCTGTCCTGGGAGGCAGTATTTGGGTTGGTTCTTAAAGGGTGCAGAATGGGCACAGAGAGCTGCGAAGAGATTTTGTGTAGTGTGGAGAGGGACTCAGGTCAAGGGAAATACGATGAGCAGCGGGAGAGTCCTCGGGGGCCCTGCTGCAAGCTGTGGTTCTGAGGGCTGAGAGGAATGCCAGGCATCTACCCATAATACATTCAATTCTTAAGATTCCTGTAAGGTAGGTGTGAGATCTCAAAGTGGAATAACCTGCATGCAGTTCTACCCCTAATCAGTTGAACTGGGATTTCCACTTGGAGCTAATACCTCCATAACTGTCTATATTGCACCTGGTGCAAAAGAATTTGGGCAAAGCATGGACAAGACTGGCTTTGTCCTTTAGAAAGAGTCTCTTAGTAGCTGCACAGGGGAGGGAGTACAGAACAAGAAAGGGCAGTGAGAAGCTCCCAGCAAGGATGCTGGCAGGAGGGGCTGCTAAGATCTTTAGGGGGTGAATGGGCTGAGCTTGTGGCTCTGAGATCCCAAGGGAAGGGTATAGTGTTACTAGCTTTGGGAGGGACACACATGTGGAGGGGCTGGGTGGTCACTATAGGATGGAAGGACTTGCCCATCTAACTCCCAGGTATAGTCTATTTGCTCCCTTCGTGACCGCTAGTACTGTGTGTAATGTCCCAGGCACTGAGGGTGGATAGGACAGAAATAGAGGCAGACTCAGGCAATAGGCTGTCATCTCAGGTTGTTGAGCTAATGCCATGAGGTTGTCTTTGCAGACCATACTCAGCTATCTGGGCTAGTTCAGGACCCTGACCCACAAATGAAGCTCAAACCCTTCCTCTGGACCCAGTTTCTGCCTATCAGGGAGATATATGCCCTTCCTTGTCTTGCCAGTCCCTGCCGGAGGTTTGCAGAAAGAAGTTGCAGCAGTCTGAGCTTGGGAGAGGCAAGGGGCAGAGAACACTTGCAAAGGGTTGATGGTAATAGGTTAGAATTATAATGAGAAGCTCTTCAAGGAGTGAGGCTCCAAGGAGAGTTGCAGTGGGTTGGTAGTCAATGATTCCCAGAGAAAGACCACAAGGATAGGAGGCTCAGGAAACCGTGTCCATCCATCCAGGACTCTGGGCACCCAGACCGTCTTCAGGGGACCACATACAATCCAGGGAAACCATAGGGCAGGGTGGCACATGATCAGCCCCAATCTATGGTCAGAGTCTCCTTTCCTGGATCTCAGGGAAGGTAGTATTGCATATTTGTACTGCACCTTACAGTTTGCAAGGCACCTTCCTAAACATTATCCTCTCACTTTCATGACCTGAGGTTTGCTCCTGCCCACACCCAGGCTTCTGGTGGAACCCCCTTGCCTAGTTTTCTCATTTCATTATCGACACCTTCTTTTAGCATATAACCACACTCAGGTTTCTACCATGTTAAATTCTAAAATTAGAAAAGAGCCCTTGGATTCCAAACCACCTTAAATTACTGCCTTCTCAAAGGAGAAGGGAACTCTTTCCCTCCAGATCCCCACCTCCCCCGACTCCTATAGTCTGGCTCTGCTTTGCACCACTTTCCCAAAATCATTCTCTCATAGGCACCAGTGATGTTTCCACCTGCCAAATTCAGGGCACCCTCCCAATCCCAGTTTTATGAATAAGCCCCTTTGTTAACTCCAGGAGTGCCCCTACCTTCTTGAAGCGTACTCCATCTTGGTCTTCAGGGCCTGCCTTCTCCTGGTCTTCTTCCTGTTCTCACTTCTCCACCCAGGCTTTGGGGGCTCTGCCACTGGAGCTCCATGCTGGAGCCCACCCACATCACGCTTGAAAGGTCATGACCTAAGTCTCTCTTTTTATCTGATACCTGAGCGATATCTTTCTCTGGTCTTCCTCAAAGCACCCATTTTCAAAAACAAAAAAGCACCCGTTTCCCCACACATTCTCCTGTCATGTTAAGGGCGTCATACCCACCCTGGTGTCCTAGTCCAGACGCCTGCCTTGCCCCACCGCTGGACCCCATCTGTAGGATGTTTGGTCAGTTCTTCCTCCCTGACCAGACCTTCCCACTGATTCTAAGCCTCAGAACACTCAGCCTTCACCCTTTTGACTCCCCAGCTGCTCCCTACACCGAATCCAGAGATGGCAAGAGAAGGGAGTCATGTTTAGGATGGGAGGGGGATATTCTATCTCCATATTTCTGTTCATTATCGGTGAGCAGAGCATCAAGACGTTCGTTGGCAGCAGCATCTAGGGCACCAGATGAAAGTAAGCACTCACTTTCCCTGCACTTGCACTTCGATTGGACCCTCTCTTGCTCAGCCTTGTGGGATGTGCGGAACAGATTAGTTTAAAGGAAGAACGTGGTAAATGCCTGTTCTCCACACCTGGGGTTGGAGGGGGCGGGGAGATGCTGGTAGAATGGAATTTTGCAAAAGTGGTGAGGACTGGTTTGTGGGAGTTTTCCAACCACCTCGGGCTGTAATTCCAGGTGTGGCTAGAAGACACCTGAAAGGCAAGAGTTTAGTTTGGTTCCCCTGGTCTGGACCCGATAGCCTCAACACAGCATTAGAAGTGGGCATCTGGGTAGAAGACAGTTTGAAACAGCACTCAAGGGGCCCAGGACTGCCACCTGTACCCCTTCATCTTAGCAGACAAGGAAGACAGGGTTTAAAGGACTGAAGGGCGCCCCCTGCCATTTTTGGCCCTTGTATTTGAGCGTCTGCTCGCGGCCGGCACTGCCTGCAGCCCCTGCCCGGCTGAATATGAGGATCTCTGGGGCAGGTGTTCCTTTGGTGCGGACTTGAGACAAAGGAACCAGGAAGCAGGGCCTTCCAGAGCACAGGTAACCCGAGGCCCCGCTCCCCACTGCTTCTGTGGGCCAGCCTTGGGGGAGGGGGACGCACGCCCACAGAAGGGCTCCGAGGAATTCTCGGTGAATTGAGCAGGGTCAAGGTCCACAAAGAGCGGGGGAGGGGAGTAATCCAGGAAGTCTTCCCGAAGGCAGTGAATTCTTGGAGGGGTTCTGCAGGCGCGGAATCCTGGGCGCCGCTGGGCGCCGAGGCTCCGCCCCTGCCCCCGCCCACCTGTGGGAACCGCAGGCCGGGAGGGAGGCACGGCAGGCGTCCTCCGCAGCCAGCGCTGCGTCCTCTGCCCCGGCTTCAACCAGCTCCGGGGCCTCTGCCGAGGTACTGACCATGGGGAGGGGGCCCTCTCGTGCCAGACCCCCATGCGTGCAAGTTGGGAAGACCTCTGGGAGGGCTCCCTGCTACACGCTGCAACCGCGGTCCCCGGCCGTCCGCGAGGGGCGGCGCATGTCCTAGATGGCCCAGATGCGCGCCGCCCAGGCAGCTACCGCCCACCCTACCCCCAATACCTCCGTCCTGTCCCGCGCCCGCTGCCCTGGGGTTCCTGGCACGCGGCAGCTCTGCGAGGTAGGTCCTCCATTCCTCCCATTTCGCAGAGGAGAAAACTGCAGTCCGGGATGGCTCAGTCGGCCGGTCCAAAGTCGCATAGCTGGTTCGTGCCGAGCTGCGAGAGTGAGGCACATGGCCCCTGCAGACCGGGCCTCGGAGGGTCCCAGGCTTGAGGCCCATCGGCCCCCCACCCCCTTGGAGAGGCAAGGAGAGGATCCTGCGCCGGTAGTGAGCCTCCACTTCTGTCCTTGACTGCAACACCCTAGGTTAGGGGACCGGGAAGGACTCCCATCCACAATTTTTGGATAGGGGTGGGCTTCCCTCCCTTAAGTTCTGAGGTCCCCTATTGAATTCAGGTACTCCTGTCCCCTTCCAAACCCATCTTCCCAGCCCATGAGGTTGGGATATAGAAGTCCAGACCCAGAGTAAAGGATACCTGAGTTCTGAGGTTGCAGTGAAGAATTGGGGGTGGGTGGGTCACTGAGTTTGGGGGGCAGACCCATGAAGAAGCTGGGTCTGAGGTGGGAGTTGAAGAGTGGAATACTGAGTATAGATGGCAAAGCTAGGAGGGTAGGTGTATGGTCCCTAGGGTTGGGCTTTGTCAGGTGTACAATGGGCAGCCCCTATTACCAACTTTTCCTTATTTCCCCAGCCCCATTCCTTTACCTTGACTGTTTGGGAACTCCTGGGCCCACTATAAGGAAGGGAACACTGAAAGGCAGGTTCAGCTGGTGCTGGGTCAGGCTTGGATGGGGTGGTGGGAGTGGGGGTGGGACTGACCTCTCTCTGCTTTCCTACTTGTGCCCACAGTGCCCCCCTGGCTTAGTCATGGCGAAGCTGGAGACACTGCCTGTGCGTGCTGACCCAGGGCGAGACCCCCTCCTGGCCTTTGCCCCTCGGCCCTCTGAGCTCGGACCCCCAGACCCTCGCCTGGCCATGGGCAGTGTGGGCAGTGGAGTGGCCCACACCCAGGAGTTTGCGATGAAAAGTGTGGGCACCCGCACGGGGGGTGGGGGCAGCCAGGGCAGTTTCCCTGGTCCCCGTGGCAGTGGGGTCAGCAGGGAGAGGCCAGGCCGCTACCCCTCGGAGGACAAGGCTCTCGCCAATTCACTCTACCTCAATGGCGAGCTACGGGGCAGCGACCACACGGACGTCTGCGGCAATGTGGTGGGCAGCAGCGGCGGCAGCAGCAGCAGTGGCGGCAGTGAAAAGGCCCCCCCGCAGTATCGTGAGCCCAGCCACCCGCCCAAGCTCCTGGCCACCTCTGGCAAGCTAGACCAGGTCAGTCCTCAAGGCCTTTTTCTGGGGATAGGCGGCAACCCAGAGAAGAGGGTGCAGTGGGCCTTTTTGGATGGTTTTGAGCTTTAGGGACTGAGATAGAAGCTGGATTGGGGAGCCTTGAGGGTCAAGTCCAGCTGGTGGGCCTTGGGCGGAGAATTGGCTGTGAGGGGGGCAGGTGGTGGACATAAGGTAAGACTCCAGCCAGGAGAGACTCCCAGGGTGGAGGTCTAATGGGGGTGGAGGTGGGGCTGGACAAGTCTATCTAGATCAGAGGGAAGAAACTGGGGCCAAGGCTAAGGCCCCATCCTGATGCCCACTTCCTCTTCCTTGCTTTTGTGCAGTGCTCAGAGCCGCTAGTTCGGCCTTCGGCCTTCAAGCCTGTTGTACCCAAGAACTTCCACTCCATGCAGAACTTGTGCCCCCCACAGACCAACGGGACTCCTGAGGGACGACAGGGCACTGGCGGCCTCAAGGGTGGACTGGACAAGTCTCGGACCATGACCCCAGCGGGCGGGGGTGGGAGCGGCCTCTCAGACTCCGGCCGGAACTCACTCACAAGCCTGCCCACCTACAGTTCCAACTATAGCCAGCACCTGGCACCCCTCAGTGCCTCCACCAGCCACATCAACCGTATTGGCACTGCCAGCTATGGTAGTAGCAGTGGTGGTGGCAGCAGTGGTGGTGGGTCGGGCTACCAGGACCTGGCAACGTCTGACAGTGGGCGGGCCTCCAGCAAGAGTGGGTCATCCTCATCCATGGGGCGACCAGGTCACCTGGGATCAGGGGAGGGTGGAGGAGGAGGCCTGCCATTTGCGGCCTGCTCACCACCTTCGCCCAGTGCTCTGATCCAGGAGCTAGAGGAGCGGCTGTGGGAGAAGGAGCAGGAGGTGGCAGCTCTGCGGCGTAGCCTCGAGCAGAGTGAGGCAGCAGTGGCCCAGGTGCTGGAGGAGCGTCAGAAGGCCTGGGAGCGTGAGCTGGCTGAGCTGCGGCAGGGCTGCAGTGGCAAGCTACAGCAGGTGGCCCGGCGTGCCCAGCGTGCCCAGCAAGGCCTGCAGCTACAGGTGCTGCGGCTGCAGCAGGACAAGAAGCAGCTACAGGAGGAGGCAGCCCGGCTGATGCGGCAGCGGGAAGAGCTTGAGGACAAGGTTGCCGCCTGCCAGAAGGAACAGGCCGACTTCCTGCCCCGGATGGAGGAAACTAAGTGGGAGGTGCAGACTGGGGCGTGGGCATCTCACTGTATCCCCTTCTTCTGTCTCTCTGGAGAAAACCAGAGTTGCAGCCCACAACTATCACAAGGGGAGTGAAGATTGTGGCCGCATCAGTTGGCAGTGTCTGTGAGCACCAGAGCAGTCCCAAGCCCTGTGAGATTAGCCATGTCGTCCCGAGTCTGAGGAGGGGACCCTGCATTGTCATTTCTGCCATGATGAGCTGACCCTGAGCCCTGGGGCAGCTTGATGCCCTGGGGCTGGATATGGGGGCTAGAGTGGGGATAAGCAGAGTTCTGCTTTCCCCCTGACTTCTCTTCTCATCTGCCCCTGCCCAGGTATGCCAGAAGGCTGGGGAGATTTCTCTTCTGAAGCAGCAGCTGAAGGACTCGCAGGCGGACGTGTCCCAGAAGCTGAATGAGATTGTTGGGCTGCGCTCACAGCTGCGGGAGGGCCGGGCCTCCCTGCGGGAGAAGGAGGAGCAGCTGCTCAGCCTGAGGGACTCCTTCAGCAGCAAACAGGCCAGCCTGGAGCTGGGTGAGGGAGAGCTGCCCTCTGCCTGCCTCAAGCCGGCACTGACCCCAGTGGACCCAGCTGAGCCACAGGATGCATTGGCCACCTGCGAGAGCGATGAGGCTAAGATGCGCCGTCAGGCTGGGGTGGCTGCTGCCGCCTCCTTGGTTTCCTTGGATGGGGAGGTGGATGCTGGTGGGGAGAGTGGGACGCGGGCCCTGCGGCGGGAGGTGGGGCGGCTGCAGGCTGAGCTGGCAGCTGAGCGGCGAGCCCGGGAGCGCCAGGGTGCCAGCTTTGCAGAGGAGCGCCGAGTGTGGCTGGAGGAGAAGGAGAAGGTCATCGAGTACCAGAAGCAGCTGCAGCTGAGTTATGTGGAGATGTACCAGCGCAACCAGCAGCTAGAGCGGCGGCTGCGAGAGCGAGGGGCTGCAGGAGGTGCGAGCACACCTACACCCCAACACGGGGAGGAGAAGAAAGCCTGGACCCCCTCCCGCCTTGAGCGCATCGAGTCCACAGAAATATAAGCCCCTACTTGGGCATGTGGCCTTTTGACAAGTACCCAGTCAAAGGCCAGAGTCCCCAGTATCCTCTTCCCTGCCATCTCTTTTCCCCATGTCCCCTGAATCCCCAGACCAAAGAGGTTCTCAAAGCAGCTGTGACCAGGCCCCTCCCCTCCCCTCACTGGGTGCCTCCCAGCTCTACCACTGCCCCACTAGGCAGCCCACTCCACCCTCCTCCCAAGGAGGGAATAGGGGGAGGGCAGAGTGAATGGGGCTGAGGGCCCAGGCAGCAGGGGAACTTGGGCTCCTTTTCTTGGCACTCCCTTGTTGGAGAGGTGGCAGGCCTAGCAGAGCCATGAGGTGCCCAGCCCCTTGGTGGGTCTAGGCTGCTACTGTTGGCCACCCTGTGTCCAGAGATGTTCTCTGTACCAATCTCCTAGGCCGTGTAGCCTGAGGGGAACTGTGCGGGGTCTGCCAAAGCTGACACTCTGGGCTCCTGGCCTCCCTCTTTCCTGCACTCTTCTCCCTCCCTGGGCAGATTGGCAGGACAAGTGGGAACAGATGGCCTACCTGCGGTTGAGAGGGCTACCTGCCTAGCCCCTCCCTGCCAAGGTCTCTACAGCCTGGGCTAGTCCTGAGTGTGTGTCTGTATGTATATGTTGGAGGAGGTAAGGGCTGAGGCTGAAGGCTCGGTACCCAGGGAAGTTCTGCTGTCCTGTTCTTGGAAAGGGTCACCTGGAGGCTTCTTAGCTCTACCCTCACCCCTCTGACCAGGATCCTATAGGACCACAGCCCCATTTGCTTGGCTGACCCCACACCCAGGGCCACTATCCAGCTCTAACTACAGTTATTAAGTGCCACCTGCCTCTCAGGCACTCCCCTCATCGAGTTTCTGAGGTCCTATGAGTGTCTGTGATGTCTTCCTATGTCTTCCCACTTGATTCCCTCAGCCACCTTCTGCTTTCGTGCTCAGCCTACTGCTTTCATGCTCAGAACATCATTGTCCTAGGCCACCTCTTCCCCTAAACCTCACCTTTTCTTCCAGTAGAAAACTCTGCTTGATCTTTGGTGCACTGCCCACTTCCTAGCTCCTTTGGGCCCAAGCCTGAGCCCAAGGCCCTTGTTTTGGGGGGTGGGGGGGTAACTATGATTGCTCTTGAAGAGCAAGGCTGAACTGAGAGAATCACTGACCCCTGGGTCCAAGAGGCCTGAGGTAGCCCAGTGTTTGCCCAGGGTAGTCCTGGCATGGCCATTAGTGGGGGTTGGGGCAGCCAGTCACTTCCTCCTCTAGGGGCCCTCTTAGAGTCCATCTCCCAAAATAAGAAGGGAAAGGCAAGTTTCTAACACACCAGCAATAAAAATCGGAGGAGGTTTGGCCCTCGGCCCTTGTATTTTTCTTTTAACTCTCTCCTTCCCACCCCCAAGACTGGGTTTATGGGGCAGGCTGGAGGGAGCTGGCAACTACTGTGAGCAATCCCCCGATCCCTGACCAGCCTCCTCTCATGACTGGTGACTGTTTAGCGAGCTGTGCACCCCACACACAAACAGGAGTGCCCTTGTGGCCTCTGTTCTGCACAGCCCCTTCTGGTGCCCCTTACCAGTTCTCTGAGCTGGGTTGGGGGCTGTCCTGGCAATCACTGCCTATTCCACTCACCCTTCATTGCACCGGCCCCAGAACCTGGGCCTGGGCCAGAGGGGCAGGAGGAAGAGGAGGCATTAATATGAAAAAAAAAAAAAATTTAAAAGTAGAAAAAAATATGAACAGACTCAGCTTTGGGATTTCCAACCACAAAAGAAATTATATATAAATATATACAAATATATATCTCTACCATATGTGATGGAAAGACTTCGTTTTCTTTTCCCAAAGAAATAAAATGGAGAAAGCCTCTTGAGTGGCACTCTTTTGGCATGCTTGTGTCTTTGCAGGTGTGAGAGGTGAGGCTGGGTGAGGGGAGTGTGGAGGGCAAAGCTGGAATAAACACTCCAGAGGAGGCATGAGACCGGAGGTGCTCACGGGGCCATGCCAGGAGCCTGGATCAAAGACCAATCTCCTCCATGTTGTCCAGGAAGAGTAGTGCTCCCACCTTTCTGCCTGAAGGGGCTTTCTCTTCAGTTCAGACTGTTGCCAAAAGGGTTTCAAGCTAGTTCCAGCTCAGAACTTGGATACTAGACTGTTGGTCAGAAGGAAGGTGACGCAGGACAGTCTGTAGCATCCTGATTAGCTGAAGCGTGAGGGCAGAACACATAGATATGAAGGCTGAGAATCAGTTTGTAATTAGTGGTGTGGCTCCAAAGGCAGAAGGGACCCACATGTGCTTCAAGTGCTTCAGGCATGTTTACAATTCCTTCGGTTAGGCTCACAAAGCTCCTCAATTAAGAATGTGCTGCTGCTGCTGCTGCTAAGTCGCTTCAGTGGTGTCTGACTCTGTGTGACCCCATAGACGGCCTCCTACCAGGCTCCTCTGTCCCTGGGATTTTCCAGGCAAGAACACTGGAGTAGGTTGCTATTTCCTTCTCCAATGCATGAAAGTGAAAAGTGAAAGTGAAGTCGCTCAGTCATGTCCGACTTAGCGACCTCATGGACTGCAGCCTACCAAGCTCCTCCATCCATGGGATTTTCCAGGCAAGAGTACTGGAGTGGGGTCCCATTGCCTTCTCCGTACTCTGCCACAAATAACACAACCTGATTTACAAGACCCCAGGAGAAGGCAATGGCACCCCACTCCAGTACTCTTGCCTGGAAAATCCCATGGACAGAGGAGCCTGGTAGGCTGCCGTCCGCGGGGTCACAGAGTCGGACACGACTGAAGCAACTTAGCAGCAGCAGCAGCAGCAGCAAAGAGTGGTTTATTTTTCTTCACCTGACACAGTCTGGACATAAGTATGCTCTAAGTGTCAGAGATGTTGGTTCATCAAAGACCTAGACTTTCTATCCTCCTCCCATTCTTTGCATGTTGTTCTCTCCGTGCCACAAGGCAGCAGTCACAGTTCTGTGAAGTGACTGAGGCAGCAGCACTTTATCAAAAAAGTAAACGCTTTCCCAGAACCTTCATACCATCCTTCCCTTAAATTTTTTTTTCCTCCTTTTTTTTTCCCCTTCCCTTTAAATTTTGTGGGCTGGAACTGAGTCGGATGCTCTTCCCACTTCAAGAGAGGCTGAGAAGTTGAGTATTTGTCAAAGAGGAACGGGATTCTCACAGCTGCTGAGGAGCAATTACGGTTTATTTCATCTCCTAGGCTCGTTCTCCGGAGAAGGCGATGGCACCCCACTCCAGTACTCTTGCCTGGAAAATCCCATGGACGGAGGAGCCTGGTAGGCTGTAGTCCATGGGGTCGCGAAGAGTCGGACACGACTGAGAGACTTCACTTTCACTTTTCACCTTCATGTATTGGAGAAGGAAATGGCAACCCACTCCAGTGTTCTTGCCTGGAGAATCGGGAGCCTGGTGGGCTGCCGTCTATGGGGTCGCACAGAGTCGGACACGACTGAAGGGACTTAGTAGCAGCAGCAGCAGCAGCAGCAGCAGCAGGCTCGTTTTCGGTTCTGCTGGCAAGGATGGTCATAATCAGCACTCAGTGATCTGGCTTCAGTGAGGGAACCTTCTCAGAGAAGGTTCAGTGGTCTAGGGCCTCAAATGCGCACCCTGAGGCAAACAGTGCGCTCCACAGAGCTCAGGAGTTGGGATGCCAGGCTTGCCCCTTGCAGTGAAGTGGCCTCCTTACATTGATTTTGTTTACCTGTCAAGATGGTGCCCTGGAGGGAGCACCATTTCTCAGGTCCCCCTCACAGCCCTTTAAAGCACCGACGAGGTGTGACCACCCTGATCAGCAGTCTCCAGTGCCTCCAAGTAAGGGCGGTCTGCTGCCAAGTCCTCCTGGAAGTCTCGAGAGTCTCTTCTCTGCCTAATTGCCCATACTCACTCAGGTGGGAGCCCCGCTACTTGAGGAGGTGGAGGATCACCCTGGCTCATCCGCCAAAGCTCTAGCCGCCTCAACCAGCTCTTCAAATCCATTTCTCCTAACAGGTTCGTCTATCCATCACTAACTCTCCTCCTGAGAGCATTCTGTGCAGACGAGAAATCTGGCTTAGAGAATTTACAGGACTTCGCCAAGGTCATAAAAGCCTGAGTAGCGGTTTGAGATTCGAACCTGTGTCTAGGTATTCAGTGACTTCCAGAGCGATCCATCCACTGCGGAGTTTTCCCTCCGCAGGTCCGGACTCCGCAGTGACGTCTTGTGGAAAAACGTCCTTGGAAAACGCTGACAGGGTCTTTTGAGCCTCGGCCGCACCCGTCACTAGATCAGCAACCGGAAGTAGCGGGCAGCTCNTCCATCCACTGCGGAGTTTTCCCTCCGCAGGTCCGGACTCCGCAGTGACGTCTTGTGGAAAAACGTCCTTGGAAAACGCTGACAGGGTCTTTTGAGCCTCGGCCGCACCCGTCACTAGATCAGCAACCGGAAGTAGCGGGCAGCTCACCGGAAGTGGGGGCTGTGAGGCCGGGGTGAAGTCGGAGAAGTCTTCGTGGTACCGCAGCCTGCGAGAGTGGCGAGTGTTGTTGCGTCGCCCGCACTCGCCAAGCTCAGGTGAGTGACGGCGGCCGGGGAGGAGGCCGTGGCGGCGCTCCCTGCCGAGTTGGGCCGCGCTTCCAGGCCTGAGCTGCGGGCATCTATGTCAGGACCAGCTCTAGGGAGAACCACGGATACCTGGAGTCCTGTGGCCTTTGGTAAGCGGCTTATGGCTCAGATGGTAAAGAATCTGCCTGCAATGTAGGAGACCCGGGTTCAATCCTTGGGTCGGGAAGATCCCCTGGAGAAGAGATTGACAACCCACCTCAGTATTTTTGCCTAGAGAATTACAAGGACAGGGGAGCCTAGCAGGCTACAGTCCATGGGGTCGCAAAGAGTCTAAACGACAGGTCTAAACGACTACCACTATCACTTCTTACTTGTACCTTGATTTTTCCTCTGTGAGACGAATAACAGTTCTTGTTTCACAGGGCTTTTGTGAGAATGTAATGAAATATTTTGCCGCTCCTCTTATCCCACTTCAATTTCACCTGGGAATTTGGAGATTCGGAATCTAAGTCTGGGGTGGGGCCCGAGATTCTGCGTTTCTCACCATTTTCCAGGTGAGATTGATGCTGTTCCTCCGCAGGCTGCACTTGTAGTAGCAAGGCCCTGCGGTATTTACTTAATACCTGGGACAGGTTGAGTTTTAAGTAAATAACAATACGAGATATATACCCCCCCCCTTTTTTTTTAAACAGATAGTTTCTGGTTGCACAGGCCTAAGGATATTATGGGTATCTCCCTCCATTTTTTTATATCCGGGGATAAGAAAAATAATTGCCATTTTTCTTTCTGTACAAATCATGACACAGCTCTTCTCTCCTAACTCAGGGAGCTTTGGAGCCTCTCCATACCATTTATATTCATGGGCCTCCTCAGGTGATGCTTCATTGCCCACTTAGTGCAGACTCTTGGAGGTTCTTCATCCTGTGGGGTTGGAGCCAAGTGCTTTAACACCAACATGGCTAACCTCTGTGCTTTAGTCATTTGTTGCTGCTGGAATCTGAATTTATGTTTTCTGTACTTTACTCACATTCTGTGAGTCCCCTAGATTTTGTGACTCAGTGCTCTGAATGGCCTTAGGCAAGCTCTGGGATAAATTTGCTACTGCCTGGTAGACCAGAATAAAATTGAAAAACTCCATGCTACATAATACAACTGAGAGAGCAAGGCATTTGGGAGTTATACAGGCCTAATTTAATTTGTCAGTATGGTTTTCTTCCCCATTCATCAGTTTATATTTTCAGGTCCCCAGTAAGGCCTTATCATTCACCATGCAAATAAGTCAACTTTGATACCAAAGAATTCTGATGTTTCCCCTTCACTTTTCTGAAATACCATACTATGCAGTCTTGCAAATATAGGAAAACTGATAAAATCAAATGTTTGGTTGTGCTAAAAGTGATAGGTACTTGAAGTGTTTATTTGGAAATGTTTTCAAATGATTGTGGATGCAGATACTTTACCTGTCGGGATTTTGTCAATCCTCTCATAGACTCCAGCGCCGAGAGAAAATCAGTTTTTTGTTTTTTTAATTCTCGGGGCTACTCAACACATTATTTGATAAGATGAAAGTGGAGTTTAAAGTATCCATTTATTTGTGGTAATTTTAGAATTTTATCAGGACATAAGTGGGTTAAATTTTTCCGGCAAAATAATCAAATCAGAATTAAGAGATGAGATCTGGTATCTGGTAAATTGAATATGCTGAGGGTGTCATATACTTAATCTACAGTTAGCATGGCTGCCTTCCTCCGCCTGGCTCCCCTCCTCTAACTTCTGGACTGTAGTTTAAAACGAAGCTATTCGGCCTTGCTCAGACCTGTACCTGGAAGGTGGAAAGGTAAGATTTCTCGCTCTTGTGAAATCACATCATTCAGGGTGGTTTGGGCAGTGTCTTTCAGAACAGCCGTGGTTGGTCTAATGGTGTCTGAGGCTCCACTCTGGTTCTTTAGGACCCCTAAAGAGGAGATGGGGAGGGGAGTATCCTTGGGGCATTTACGCTAGGAAAGGGACTTTGTGAAATGATGTCACATAAATTTGAACCTTTAGCGGAGACATGAATTAACCAGTTGGGCATCTCTTAGTGTTCTCTTTCCAGCTTTCTTATGGATTCTTTGGGAACCCTTAAATAAGGAGGAACTAACTCTCCTCTGTGTTTGTCTCTATCTAGGCAAAACATCCTGGCCTCTTTTTCTTTGTAATGCCTTTTCTCCCCTCTCTTCTGCTTTATTGATTCTATATCTTCCTTGTGTTTCTTCCCTTTCCTTCTCTACTTAATATTCATCTTCTAAAGTGGTTGTATTTCATTTCTGTATATGTAGATATAGTGTCTCTGCTAAAAGTTGCATGGCAGAAAAGTGAGTAGCTGCTGTTTGCCATTTGCAGTTTGTGTCTGCATGGCTCTAAAATTAGTTTGTCATTGTTCATTACTGGGCATCCATAGAGAAGTTTTACAGACAGTAGGAAGTGCTTGTACTGGAAATAACTTTTCAACCTTTTTCTTGAGTATTTAGTTTATCTATTCACTGATTGTCTTCTTGAAGAACAGTTTCTTGTGAGAACATCCTTTTTGTAAATTTAATTTTTTTCAAAGTTATATGTGTGCATGGCTTATATAGTTAAATTCCATGGTGGCACTGTGGTTAGGACTTGGAACTTTCACTGCCCAGGGTGCAGGTTCAATCCCTGGTTCAGGAACTAAGATTCCATAAGCCACATGGCGTGGCCAAAAAAAGCAAATAATTTGACAGATCTTATAACACTAAATATTAATTCCATTTTTGTTCTCCAGAGACACTTTTCAACTATTTGTTTGTTTCTTTTGGTATTCATTGGTGTACTCTAAATAAATAACATTTGTATTTCTGTTTCTTGATTTCTAGAACATCTCTGTCCATAAAATCTTTTGACTTCTTTGTTATGGACTTGGATGCTCTAGGTCTCATGTATTGCTGTTCAGCTTCCCTCTTTCCCACTTCCCCTCCCTTTAACCTGCCAGTATAGTTTGCTCAAAATTTTTGTTTAAATAGATATTCGAGGTTTATGTTAATAAGATAATGTAAATATTATTTACAGCTGAGCAAGGAGTGTAATATAACAATTCTTATCTTGTACAACTTTTTTTTTTATTGTTTGGAGTTAATAATTTTTGTTGCTATTATTGGCTTGGTTTTCCATCAACCTGTTATTTATTGGCTTAGCGGTAAAGAAGTCACCTGCCAATGCAGGAGCTGTGGGTTCGATCCCTGGGTTGGGAAGATCCTCTGGAGAAGGAAATGGCAACCCACTCCCATGTTCTTAGCTGGGAAATCCCCTGGACAGAGGAGTCTGGCTGGCTACAGTCCATGAGGTTGCAAAAGAGTCACACACAACTTAACAACTTAGTGACTAAACAACAAATTACTTGTTTATCTTCAGATTATCCATCAGAAATGTCAGTCTTCTCTCCTGTGTAATATCCATCTCTTCTACCATAAACTAGGTGCTCTTTGTGTCTATTCACAGCTGTAGTCCTGGAATATTTATCATTATTCCTGGGGTTCCTCTTTACTTCCCTTCTATGTTGAACTGTAAATTCTGGATCCCATATCTCTCTTGCCAATTTTCACATCTTCAATTATGATAGTTCTCTTTACCTTGATACTGGGGCATCTTGTAAACTCATTCCTTCATGTAGACGTTTGTCTTTGATGTCTTCTTTTTGTTCTTTTTATAAGTAGTAATTACTAGTGATAACTAGGATCTTAGACTGTTAAAGGTATGAGGGGCTTTTGAGCTTACCTAACCCTCCAGTTTCTAACACTCCAGCTTCCTGGCATCTGGAAACCCTATAGATTATTTGGGGGTCCTCCCCACCCTCCTGTCTGAAATCTGACGTCCCTTTTTGTCTCTCCAATACACTAGCAATGTGGGATTTGGAATCAGATAATCTTTGATGTCAAACCCCATTTTGTTCCTTAGCTGTGTAATCATCAGGTTTCTTAATCTTGTGAAGACTCTTTTTCCTTATCAAAAATATGGAGATAATAAAACCTGCCTTGCAAAAAGGTAAGAATTGGAACTGATGCAGATGAAACTGCTTATTCAAGGCTCGGCACAGTGGAGACCCTAAGACAGTTGTGGCTCTTGTTCTTGTGGGATCCTAGTTCCCAGACCAGGGATCCAACATGCAACTCCAGCATTGGAAGCATGGGGTCTTAATCATTGGACCACCAGGAAAGTCCCTTAGCCTGTATTTTTGCAAATCAGAAAGAGCCACATAATTCAATACACTGGATCTATACCAGTCAAACATTGATGATCCAGGAAATGGTTCTTCATTTCAGGACCACATACAGTAATCTCATTAAGTAATCTTAGATAATATTAATTGAAGTAACTTAAATAATGTGCTTTTAAAGTTGTATTAGTTATAAAAGTATTTGTTAATCTATGTATTCTTCTATTTAACAGTTTTAATCCTACTAAAAAGGAGAAAAAGTTAATTTGTCAAAGGTGTAGCAGAAAGTCTCCTAACAGCTACATACTTTCCTTTTATATAGGTGTATTTTAAGTGATGTTACCTGTTCTGTTTGTTCCACTGACTATTTGTATAAATCTTTCCATGTGTTGATGCCTGACACACACTTATTTTGTAAACCAGGTTACTCCTGAAAAGACATGGATTTTCAGTTTTTTGTTATTATTTTTAAAAAATTTGTCTTTTTATTAAAGTTATTTCTTCAGATCTGATTCTCAAGATGAGAAGGAGGACTTTGAACAATTGCTTTAGTTGGAAGTTGTGCTGACCTAAATTTAGATTATAGGTTCCAAACAGGTATTCTTAAAAGCCTTGTTCTGTCAACTAAAGAGTTCCATTACTTGCTTTCTCCTTTGTTCCCACCATACCTGAGCTGCAGTATTAATTGAGATTCCGTTTTAAGGCATAAATATTTAAGTATCATCTAAATGTTAAAAAAAAATCAGTACTATTTTCCTGACGTCTTCTAATTTTTAAAAATTTGGCCATTTGCATTCATAGGAGTAAGCTAATGGTTTATAGCAAACTTTTTCTGTAAAAGGCCAGATAATAAATATTTTATGCTTTGCAAGCCATATATTCTCTGCCAGAATTACTCAACTCTGCTTTTGTAGTGAGAATGCAGCCGTAGACAGCATTTAAAGCATTTAACAAATAGCCTGGCTATGTTAAAACTTTGCTTACAAAAACAGATGAAGGCTGGATTTGGGCTCCGGGCCATAGTTTGCTAACACTTGATCTATAGCATCTGGACCCACAGATTGAAACTTGGTGGGAGAATGGTCCACAGGCCACAGTATGGAACTAAGTGTATAAAGATTTGGTGTGAAAGAATTCTGTTCTGGTTCACAAAGAAATTAGGAGCATACCTTCCTGCCATCCAGAGAAGCCTGTGTGGCTGGGCTACTTGAAAAAAGCCTCTAACCTGCCCTGCAGTCCTCTATTTCTTATGCTAAGGGCTCTGGAAGGAAGGTACTGACAGGGGAGTTGCTTAGGCATTTCAGAAAATCATTCTTGCACCCTCAGAACCTTCATGGGATTTTCTGCATCATGAGCCATGTCTGGTCCATATCTTGGCATCTGAGGGCTCCCTGAGTTTTGCTTGTGGAGCTTTGGCATTTCTCAAGCAGAAGGAGAGACAGTAAGCATTGAGAGCAAGAGTATGGCAGAGTCATTTTCATAGCCTGTCATGGTTTCTGCTGTGGAAGAAAAGCAGAACTTGTGCTGCTCTCAGGCAGAATAATCAACACCTGACTCACTGGAAACATTGCTAACATGCCTCCTCCAGAGGAAAGCTCTGTGCTCCCCTTGTGTCAGCAGGGCAGTTGCATGACTGGTGTTCCCTGAGCCCAGCTTTGAAATGCTCTTTGTGTCTCGCCCATGAATTGATAGTTAGCAGGGCCTAGGCCTTCTACCCTCCCCCACCAAAGTGCTTGAGTTTTTCGGTTTTTAATTTTTTGGGGGGTATATGGAGTAGCTGAATTTTTCTTTTTGATTTTTATTGGAGTACAGTTGCTTTACAATGTTGTGTTTCTGCTGTACAGCAAAGTAAATCAGTGTACATATATCCCCTCTTTTTTTAGTTTTCCTTCCTGTTTAGGTCACCACAGAGCATTGAGTAGAGTTCCCTGTGATATACAGTAGTTTTCATTAGTTATCTATTTTATATATAATATTGTATATATTTCACTCCCAGTCTCCCAATTCTTTCCATCTCCCACTCCGCCCACCTTGGTATCCATAAATTTGTTCTCTACGTCTGTTTCTCTGTTTTTCCTTTGCAAATAAGCCCATCTGTATGTACCATTTTTCTGGATTCCACATATAAGTGATATATGACATTTGGTTTTCTGTTTCTGACTTACTTCACCTGTATGACTGTCTCTAGCTCTATCCACATCTCTGTAAATGATACTATTTCATTCCTTAGGAGTGAGTTTTCAAGTTTACTTCCCAAGTCAATGACTACTCTGCGATAGTGATTCAGACTTTTGTAGGCCTTGAGAGGAGAATAGGCATCTTCTACAAGGTACAGAAGTAGCATTAAAACAACTGAATTTTGTAATCAAAAGGAGGAACTGGCAGTGGGGGGGGGTGGTTATTGTGGGTATAATTGTGCTGATATCAAAGAGGTGGAATAGATTGCTTACTTCTGTTCTTAGCCTTCTTTTTGGAAATCTGCTTTCCTCATTCCTGTTCGGGGAAGGCAATGGCACCCCACCCCAGTACTCTTGCCTGGAAAATCCAATGGACGGAGGAGCCTGGTGGGCTGCAGTCCATGGGGTCGCTAACAGTTGGACAGACTGAGCGACTTCACTTTCACTTTTCTCTTTCATGCATTGGAGAAGGAAATGGCAACCCACTCCAGTATTCTTGCCTGGAGAATCCCAGGGATGGGGGAGCCTGGTAGGCTGCCGTCTATGGGGTCACACAGAGTTGGGCACGACTGAAGTGACTTAGCAGCAGCAGCAGCATTCCTGTTGGATTTTAGTGCAACAGCTGTCTCTAACTGTAAAGAAAGTCTGGCCAGAGGACAGGGGAAATTTAAACTGAGGAGCAGTCCAAAGAACTGCTCAATGGTACCCTAGGATGGGGGTTTTCCTGTGCCTTTATGCAGGGTACATGGGGTTTTTCCTTGATGTATCCTGTCTTGTGGTTTGGGCATTCACTAACATTGAACTTGCTTGAGTGGACAGTGGTATAGTTTTAATCCATGTCTTATGGTGTGTAAATTTTAGTATTAAGATAGGTGGAAGCCACTTATTCTTCATCTACCCTTTTTTCAGTATCTGGCACCAATTCTGGCCCAGTCATTTGTGATCCATGGCTCTTGTGATATGCCGAAGATTTCCAGGCACTTTCTGTGGAACACCTTCCCAACCAGCTCTAATCAAGAACCATATAAACAAGAAATTGCTTGGTCAGACATGTGAGGACTGTGCTCTGACTGCTAGAATGATCAGTACTGACAGCAGAATGGCAGCCATTCTCCAGCTGTTAAAACCTATAAGATATTGGACATTTTGCAGTCCTTTTACCTACAGTGCAACCCAAAGTGTGGCATGGTGGAATATAAGAAGCTACATGTGGCACAAAGGACAGAACTCTCCAGAAAACAGCCTCTGCCGTCTTGCCAGAAGAGTTAACATTTGTAGCACTTCTGCTTCTTGGAGGATTCTGATAACCAGCAGTACCCTCTCAGGTTTGGAATTCAGCAGGGCTTCTGCCTCTAAGGCCAGCACATTGAACCTGCACTCACCCAGGGCCATGAAAATTGATGAAGAGGATATAGAAACTTTTGATTCCCTTGAAGACCCTCGAGTTTTCCTCCAGCTAAGACCAGAGTATCAGCTTCACAGCTATAACAGATCTGAGACTTGTCAACCTCTGTCAGTTTCAGAAGGTGAACTAATTTTGCACAAAGTCACCATTTATCAAGATAATCTCCAGCCTCAAATTATTGTTGACTATTTCTGTAAGCTGAGTTCTTTGCCTGCAGAGCAACATCCTGTTTTGCTGTCCAGTACCAGCTTTGCTCTGCTCTGCCAGCTGAGTATGAAAAACATACATCTCTTTGATGCCCCAGATCTGATCAGTATTTTGAAAGCTTTTGTCAGTTTAGGAATTCCTCATTCCCATTCAATGCTAGATGTATTTGAAACAAACTTTTGCTATAAGGTATGGGAAATGAATCTGGATCAACTTCTCTTGGTGGCTGATCTCTGGCGGTACTTGGGGCGCAGAGTACCTCGGTTTTTAAAGATCTTTTTTAGTTATCTTAATTTGCACTGGAAAGATCTATCCTTGTCCCAGCTGACTCACTTAATTTATATTATAGGTGAAAGTCGTCAGGCACCCCAGGATCTAATGCAAAAACTGGAATCATTGATCCTCAAGTATATAGATTTGATCAATTTAGAAGAGGTTGGTACAATCTGTTTGGGGTTTTTTAAATCGAGTAGTAGTCTCTCTGAATTTGTCATGAGGAAATTTGGAGATCTGGCTTGTGCTGACATGCAGCATCTGAGTAGTTATGCCTTAGTGAATATTCTTAAAATGTTCCGTTTCACTCATGTGGATCACGTAAATTTCATGAAGCAATTTGGACAGATTGCTCCTCAGCGAATTCCTTCCCTGGGAGTTCAAGGTGTCATGCACCTGACTCTTGCCTGCTCGGCATTACGCTTCCTGGATGAAAGGGTAATGAATGCTGTGGCTGCTTCTTTGCCTCCTAGGGTAGCATACTGTCGAAGTAAAGATGTTGCCAAGATTCTGTGGTCATTTGGAACTCTGAATTATAAGCCACCCAATGCAGAAGAGTTTTATTCTAGCCTGATAAATGAGATTCACAGAAAGATGCTTGAGTTCAATCGCTATCCAGAACACCTGCTCACGTGCTTGCTGGGCCTGGCATTTTCTGAGTACTTTCCAGTAGAGCTCATAGATTTCGCTTTGAGTCCAGGGTTTGTCAGGTTAGCTCAGGAGAGAAGTAAGTTTGAGGTCACCAAGGAGTTGTATACTCTTGATGGTACAGTTGGCATTGAATGTCCAGATTACAGAGGCAATCGTCTTAGTTCTCAGCTTCAACAAGAGGGGTCAGAAATGCTATGGAATTTAGCAAGGAAGGATATGAACTCAAAACCTGAATTCCTAGAAGCTCTCTTTTTACTTGAGACCATGTTGGGTGGGCCCCAGTATGTCAAACACCATATGATTTTGCCTCATACCCGATCTTCTGATTTAGAGGTTCAGCTTGATGTTAACATGAAGCCATTACCGTTTAACAGAGAAGCCATACCAATTGAAGATGTAGCCAAGTTAAGGCTTAAGCATGTGGGAGTCAGCCTTACTGATGATTTGATGAATCAGCTACTAAAAGGGAAATCAAAAGGGCATTCCCAGGGGGAAATTGGGTCAGACAATGGGCAGCAGCCCTTGAAATTAGAGGAGGAGAGCGCTAAACCTATGGGAGGTTCCCTTTGCAATAAGGTAGACAGATTGGGGGCCATGGAGATGGCTGGCCTATCCCCCCCGACCTGCTTGCAGGCTCCACAAGTGAAGCTGGCTATTCAGTTGACAAACAGGAACCAGTATTGCTATGGTTCCAGGGATCTGCTTGGACTGCATAATATGAAGAGGCGGCAGCTGAATCAACTTGGGTACCGTGTGGTGGAGCTATCTCACTGGGAATGGCTCCCACTACTGAAACGAAGTCGCTTAGAAAAACTGGCATTTCTCCATGAGAAGGTGTTCACCTCTGCTCTCTGAAGGGCCTTCAGGGCTCATAAATGCTGTAGATATGCACTGTACCAGGTGTTATGAGACAGTTACAAAAGCCAGAATGTAGATTTACCCTGTCTATGGCAGATAGAAGCTAGTGTACATTACTGTGAATTAATTACAACTTAGTCCAGTTGTATAAGTTGCTGCTAATTTGTACAAGTAAATAATAAACATCTTAAAATGTGGTCAAAAAACTCCTTATTTTCCTTTCTGTTTACTGGCCTAATCTCATGATTGCTTTGAATTTTTAGGATAAAAGTATAGTCAGGCATTGTCTAAAGCTAATTTTTTTTAATGGTTTTCTTATATTTTGTTTTAAAATAAGAATCTTCTACAGCTTATCTTGTACGTCATAGTTTTTCCCCCACACGTGTTTTCTTCACACCCCCTAGAATTAAAGTCCTTTTCATTTTCCTTTAGATTTGGTTGGTTCCTGTTTTAAAGAGCCATTTCAGAATTAGCTTAATATCTTCCCCTTAGCTCCCTCTTCTGCATTTCTACTTGCATAATTCTCCCTAACCCCTTTCCGAGGGATATTTTCTTCCTAAAATTGGACCTAGGAGAGTAGAGTTATATGAGTGCCTGTTGGGCCAGTGGTTCCCAAATCTGATGACCAGGTAGAAGAATGTTTTTCATGGCAAGCAGCTCCAACAAGAAGGAAATGTATTACTCCCATACTAGGAAGTCTAGGGAGATTCAGGTTTGTATTAGAGCCACAGACATAAGAAGAAGGTATATATGTGAGAAACTTAATACAAGTAACTTTTATAAATGCTTGAGGTCTATGAAAAACCTTTAAAATGGACTCCTCCCACTGTTATTTAGGTTTCCCTCAAAGGTTGCTTCCCCATCCATGCTAACTACAACTGCCCCATTGGCCTTTGATCATGCTGTGTCACCCTCAGGTTTGTTTTCCCTGTTGCATTCAGCATTAACAAGTTATTCTTTATTTATTTGTTGATTTCCCTGTTGGAAAGTAGGCCCTTGAGTTAACTTTGTTTAGAATTTATCTCCAGTGCCTAGGACAGTGGGTCCTGGTACATAATAATGTTCAGTGAGTGATCAGGGAATTAAGAATGGTTGGGCATTGCTGGAGAGTTGGGTGTAGAAGGAAGGCAGAGGGTGGGGCTAGAGAGAGAAAAAGAATATCTGGGTAACAAAAGCCTGTGACCTTGCTAAAGAGCCTAGGTTTACAGGGACTGGAGTGCCTCGGAAGGGTCTTAAGTTAGGGAGTATTTGGACAGATTCATGTTTTAGAAATGTTAGGGGAAAAGCAGGACAGAACTAGATTGAGGGGTGAGGATGTGTGAGAAGGAGAATATTTCACAAATGTGTGCAAGAGCTCATGAGAAATGATGAAGGCCGAAATTATGAGAATGGAAAGTTTACATTTCAGAGATGTTTGGGAGGAGAAAGAGACCACAACTTGCTAATTAATTGGTTTGGGGAATGAAAATGAGGATTTTAGTGCCTAGACTGATAGAGTCATCGACTAAGTGAGACAAAAGCAGGACACATGTTTGGGTAAAGAGTTAATGCTGAGACTGCCCTGATCATGCTGAGGTGCGCCTCTGGGCAGAAGACTTTAGGCTGGAGTCTCAACTGGGCATGAGGTCAGATGGCAAAAACCATGAGTAAAATTGCCTAGGACAGGTGGAAAGTAGGTTATTGCAGGCAGGGAGGGAAAAGATGACCAAGAGTAGAATACCAGGACTTAAAGGAAGGTCAAAGCAAAGAGATCAAGTGATAAAGACAGATAATAAGGAAAGAATAGGGGTATCGAAATAAGTCTGGTCTCTCCAAGACCACTCACTAGAGAAAAAACTTAAGAGTTTATCATAGTGAAAGGATGCAGATTAAAAATGATAAAAGAAAAAGGGACATAGTATAGTATCTAGGAGAGACAAGTCACAAGCTTTTAGTTGCCTTTTTCCATTAGAGCATACAGACAGCACTTAGTTAATCTCAGCAATAATGTTTGCCAACACGTATAGATATTGCCAGTCAGGGAAGCTTAGGCCTTGGTGTGCAGGTCAGTCATGTAGACATAAAGTGAGTGCCCACACAATTTACCTTAGTTACTCAGTCCCCAGCCCCTGGAGACTGAGCTTATTACAGCAAAAGACAAAAGACATTCAGCTTCAGTTCATTTCAGTCGCTCAGTCCTGTCCGATTCTTTGCGACCCCATGAATCGCAGCATGCCAGGCCTCCCTGTCTATCACCAACTTCTGGAGTTCACTCAGACACAAGTCCATCGAGTCAGTGATGCCATCCAGCCATCTCATCCTCTGTCGTCCCCTTCGCCTCCTGCCCCCCAATCCCTCCCAGCATCAGAGTCTTTTCCGATGAGTCAACTCTTCACATGAGGTGGCCAGAGTACTGGCGTTTCAGCTTTAGCATCAGTCCTTCCGAAGAAATCCCAGGGCTGATCTCCTTCAGAATGGACTGGTTGGATCTCCTTGCAGTCCAAGGGACTCTCGAGAGTCTTCTCCAACACCACAGTTCAAAAGCATCAATTCTTCGGTGCTCAGCTTTCTTCACAGTCCAACTCTCACATCCATACGTGACCACTGGAAAAACCATAGCCTTGACTAGACAGACCTTTGTTGGCAAAGTAATGTCTCTGCTTTTCAATATACTATCTAGGTTGGTCATAACTTTTCTTCCAAGGAGTAAGCGTCTTTTAATTTCATGGCTGCAGTCACCATTTGCAGTGATTTGGGAGCCCCCCAAAATAAAGTCTTGACACTGTTTCCACATTTTCCCCATCTATTTGCCATGAAGTGATGGGACCAGATGCCATGATCTTTGTTTTCTGAATGTTGAGTTTTAAGCCAACTTTTTCACTCTCCACTTTGACTTTCAACAAGAGGCTTTTTAGTTCCTCTTCACTTTCTGCCGTAAGGGTCATGTCATCTGCGTATCTGAGGTGATTGATATTTCTCCCGGCAATCTTGATTCCAGCTTGTGTTTCTTCCAGCCCAGTGTTTCTCATGATGTACTCTGCATA
>SJYX01005425.1:0-51432 GCA_006410675.1 Oreotragus oreotragus
CGATGGACGTGAGTCTGAGTGAACTCCGGGAGTTGGTGATGGACAGGGAGGCCTGGCGTGCTGCGATTCATGGGGTCGCAAAGAGTCGGACACGACTGAGCGACTGAACTGAACTGAAGCCTATAATGGAAATTCTAACCTGCCTTCCAGTAACTGGTTTTAGTTTGAGTATGTGATGCAATTCTGACCAAGGATGGGAAATCAGTGGTGGAGATATTTCTGAAGCTTGACTGCACGTGTGAATCGCCTGGGATTTTTCTACAAGGTAGATTTTGAGTCTGTCAGTCTCGGGTGGAGCTAAGGAGCCACCTAATAAGTCCCTAAGGGAGGTAGATCCACATGCTTCCAGTCTGGGGACCACACTGAGTAAGTAGTAAGCTAAGGGGGCTTCTAGGTTAAGTTTCTTTACTTTAAAAATTCTTTTATCAGTATTTTTTATTGAAGTATAGTTGATTTGCAATGTTGCGTTAATTTCTGAAGTACAGCAAAGTGATTCATATATATATAAAACCTAGATAATGGGCTTCCCTGCTAGCTCAGCTGATAAAGAATCCACCTGCAATGCAGGAAACCCTGGTTCGATTCCTGGATTGGGAGGACATACTGGAGAAGGGATAGGTTACCCACTCCAGTATTCTTAGGCTTCCCTGGTTATATATAAAAATTCTTTTAAAAATATTCTTTTCCATTCTGGTTTATCATGGAATATTGAATATAGTTCTCTGTGGTATGCTATAGGACATTGTTGTTTATCCATTCTATATAAGAGCTTACATTTGCTGACCTCAACCTCCTACTCCATCCCTTCCCCAGCCCCTCCTTGGTAACCACAAGTCTGTTTTCTATATCTGTGATTCTTTCTGCTTCATAACTATTTTCACAGGTCATTTGTGTCATATTTTAGATTCCATATACAAATAATATCATACTGTATTTGTTTTTCTCATTTTTATTTACTTTACTTAGTATGACAGTCTCTAGTTGTATCAGTGTTGCTGCAAATGGCATATTTTGTTGTTTTTTATGGCTGAGTAGTGCTCCGTTACATATATGCATTACATATTTTTTACCTATTTATCTGTCGATGGACATTTAGATTGTTTCCATGTCTTGGCTATTGTGAGCAGTGCTGCTGTGAATGCATAGGGGCACGTATCTTTTGAATTATACTTTTGTCTGGCTATATGGCCAGGAGTGAGATTATTGGATCATACAGTAATTCTATTTTTAGTTTTCTGATGAACCTCCACAGTGTTTTCCACGGTAGCTGTACCAGCTTATATTCCTACCAACAGTGTAGGGGGGTTCCGTTTTCCCCATACCCTCTCTAGCCATCATTAAAAAAGTATACAAGTCTCTTTACTTCTAAAAAAAAGACCTGAGAGAAAAACAGATGCTTTGATATCTCTGAAATCAGCTGTTTGAAGTGTTTCCTGGAGCAGGTGTATTGTGTTGTCAAGGAGGTACCCAGCATACTGAGGATGACAGAATGAAAAGATGGAGATGGGACTTCCCCGGTGGTCCAGTGGTTTAAGACTCTGGGTTTCCATAGCACAGGACATGCGTTCGTTTTCTGGTTGGGGAACTAAAATCCATCTGCTGCCCAATGCAGCCAAAAAAAAAAGATGGAGAAAAACCCAGTTCTTTCTTTTTCTTTCTGTAAATAAATTAGTTGTTATGCTGTGCTATGCTTAGTCGCTCAGTAGGACCCAACTCTTTGCGACCGCATGGACTGTAGCCCACCAGGCTTCTCTGTCCATGGGGATTCTCCAGGCAAGAATACTGGAGTGGGTTGCCATGCCCTCCTCCAGGGGCTCTTCCCAACCCAGCGACTGAACCCAGATCACCTGCATCACAGGCGGATTCTTTACCGTCTGAGCCACCAGGGGAGCCCAAATTAGTTATCAGGTATACAATATACACTATTTTTCTTGGTCATAGATTTTTTAATTTTTATTTTTATTTTTTAACATCAAAAACATTTTGTTTGGGGTATAGCTGATTAACAAAGTTGTAATAGTTTCAGGTGAACAGGGAAGGGACTCAGCCATACATATACCCGTGTCCATTCTCCCTCAAACTCTCTTCCCAAACCCAGTTCTAGAGCTGATGTTGTAAAGTCTGGAACTGCGCAACCATAACACATTTTATTGTTTATGTTGCGGGAGGAGTTATTTTATAAAATGTTTATTTCAATCATGTATATGTATATAGTGTATGTATGGAGTCATGATGTAAAATGTCTTCTAACTCTGGGTCATGGTCATAAAAGTTCGAAAACACTAGCCTGGTGAAAGGGCCACTTTTCCCTCTGGGGAACAAAGCATGTACTCTGCATTCCCGCAGGAGCCAAAGCTATTCCCCCAGCCCCACCTACCAACCAGGCTTCTGTGACATCTCCTACCCATTCTGTCTCCCTGCAGTCACCAAGCCCCATGCTCAGAAGCCCACCCTGGGAGCTGTCTCCTTTCCAAACTTTTCTGACTCTCTGAGGGAACAGCACTCACTGGTGGCTCAGTGGTAAAAGAATCTGCCTTCCAGTGCAAGGAATGTGGGGGTTCAGTCCCTGAGTCAGGAAGATCCCCAGGAGAAGGGCATGGCAACCTGCTCCAGTGTTCTTACCGGGAAAATCACGTGGACAGAGGAGCCTGGTGGGGCTACAGGCCAGGGGGTCACAAAGAGTCGGACGCGATGGAGTGACTGAGCCCTGTGATCTCCTCGTTCAGCTGCTGCCTGTACTCGGCACCGTGCCTTCTCTGAGCCCCTTGCGTGGCCTGGCCTCTTACTTGCTGGCTGGCTCCATGTCAGATCACAAAGATCCCAGACAGAGCTGTTTGACCCTTGGGTCCAGATGTCTGTGCTCTGTCACAGTGGAAAATGGACTGGGTCAGCATTTGGGGCTCAAGAGTCTTTGACAAGTTAACCACCTGGAATTTTGGACCAGATCTTGCTGTGCCTGCTTCTTGGAGTGCTGAGGGAGGGGCGCCTTTAAAGATAGGACTTTGGTCCTAATGCTAAGCATCACTCTGGAGACTGTTGGGAGGCATTAACAAAGTTGTAATAGTTTCAGGTGAACAGGGAAGGGACTCAGCCATACATTTACCTGTGTCCATTCTCCCTCAAACTCTCTTCCCAAACCCAGTTCTAGAGCTGATGTTGTAAAGTCTGGAACTGCGCAACCATAACACATTTTATTGTTTATGTTGCAGGAGGAGTTATTTTATAAAATGTTTATTTCAATCATGTATATGTATATAGTGTATGTATGGAGTCATGATGTAAAATGTCTTCTAACTCTGGGTCATGGTCATAAAAGTTCGAAAACACTAGCCTGGTGAAAGGGCCACTTTTCCCTCTGGGGAACAAAGCATGTACTCTGCATTCCCGCAGGAGCCAAAGCTATTCCCCCAGCCCCACCTACCAACCAGGCTTCTGTGACATCTCCTACCCATTCTGTCTCCCTGCAGTCACCAAGCCCCATGCTCAGAAGCCCACCCTGGGAGCTGTCTCCTTTCCAAACTTTTCTGACTCTCTGAGGGAACAGCACTCACTGGTGGCTCAGTGGTAAAAGAATCTGCCTTCCAGTGCAAGGAATGTGGGGGTTCAGTCCCTGAGTCAGGAAGATCCCCAGGAGAAGGGCATGGCAACCTGCTCCAGTGTTCTTACCGGGAAAATCACGTGGACAGAGGAGCCTGGTGGGGCTACAGGCCAGGGGGTCACAAAGAGTCGGACGCGATGGAGTGACTGAGCCCTGTGATCTCCTCGTTCAGCTGCTGCCTGTACTCGGCACCGTGCCTTCTCTGAGCCCCTTGCGTGGCCTGGCCTCTTACTTGCTGGCTGGCTCCATGTCAGATCACAAAGATCCCAGACAGAGCTGTTTGACCCTTGGGTCCAGATGTCTGTGCTCTGTCACAGTGGAAAATGGACTGGGTCAGCATTTGGGGCTCAAGAGTCTTTGACAAGTTAACCACCTGGAATTTTGGACCAGATCTTGCTGTGCCTGCTTCTTGGAGTGCTGAGGGAGGGGCGCCTTTAAAGATAGGACTTTGGTCCTAATGCTAAGCATCACTCTGGAGACTGTTGGGAGGCATTAACAAAGTTGTAATAGTTTCAGGTGAACAGGGAAGGGACTCAGCCATACATTTACCTGTGTCCATTCTCCCTCAAACTCTCTTCCCAAACCCAGTTCTAGAGCTGATGTTGTAAAGTCTGGAACTGCGCAACCACAACACATTTTATTGTTTATGTTCCAGGAGGAGTTATTTTATAAAATAACTAATGCTAAGCATCACTCTGGAGACTGTTGGGAGGCATGCCAGCCCTGCAAAGCCACTCTAGGAAAGGGGATGTAGAAACTCACCTCCCCATCGTTTTCCCTCCCTTCCTGTCCCAAACTCAATCAGCATCCCTGTCTTCACTAGCTCTGCAAATCCATGTCTGGGGTGCTAGCACGAGAAACGTTAGTACCTTTCATTTTTTCTATATACACTCAGCTCTGCATCAGGAAATCCAATCTTGATGCCAAGGGAGAGCTTTAGAAACTTCCCGTCCTATGAAAACTTTCCCAGTCTCCCTTGCTGGGATTAACTGTGCTTTCCTCCAGGCCCCTCTGGGTTTTGTTTGTGCCTCTATTTGAGCACATGTCACATGCTGCCTCATTGTAGTTATTTGGCTTTCTGTCTGGCTTTCTGTAGATGCTTCTGAGCTCCTTGAAACTGTGTTTTACTCATCTTCACTCAGCAAACTGCTGTGCATGCAGCAGGTGCTACACACATTGTAGGGCTGACTTGCTATTATTTTCAGGGTTAAAAGTGGTCAGTGACTTCGTGGTCAATGACAGGGTGCCAAGACGGTTCAGTGGGGGGATCAACAGCCTTTTCAACAAATGGTGTTGGGGAAAATGCATGCTGCTGCTGCTGCTAAGTCACTTCAGTCGTGTCCGACTCTGTGTGACCCCATAGACGGCAGCCCACCAGGCTCCCCCATCCCTGGGATTCTCCAGGCAAGAACACTGGAGTGGGTTGCCATTTCCTTCTCCAATGCATGAAAGAGAAAAGTGAAAGTGAAGTCACTCAGTCTGTCCGACTGTTAGCGACCCCATGGACTGCAGCCCACCAGGCTCCTCCGTCCATTGGATTTCCAGGCAAGAGTACTGGGGTGGGGTGCCATTGCCTTCCCCGGGGAAAATGCATATCCACATGCAAAACAAATAAAGCTGGACCCTTGGTTTGCGGTTTAGTCACTCAGTCGTGTCTGCTTCTTGCAATCCCGTGGACTGTAGCTCACCAGGCTCCTTGTCCATGGGATTCTCCAGACAAGAGTACTGGGGTAGGTTGCCATTTCCTTCTCCAAGTTGGACCCTTACCTTATGGTATATACAAAACTCAAAATGGGTTAAAGACATAAATGTACGAGCTAAAGCTGTAAGACTCTTTGAAGAAGACATAGGGAGAAAGCTTCATAACACTGGTGTCAGTTCAGTCAGCTGTGTCCGACTCTGCGCTCCTGCTAAGTCGCTTCAGTCATGTCTGACTCTTTGTGACCCTATAGACTGTAGCTGGCCAGACTCCTCTGTCCAAAGGATTCTCCAGGCAAGAATACTGGAGTGGGTTGTCATTTCCTTCTCCAAGTTGGACCCTTACCTTATGGTATATACAAAACTTAAAATGGGTCAAAGACCTAAATGTAAGAGCTAAAACTATAAAAAGCTTTGAAGAAAACAGGGGAAAAGCTTTATAATATTGGTGTGCCTGCATGCTAAGTTGCTCCAGTCACGTCTGACTCTTTGTGACCCTATGGACCATAGCCGGCCAGATTCCTCTGTCCATAGGATTTTCCAGGCAAGAATACTAGAGTGGGTTGCCATGTCCTCCTGCAGGGGACCTTCCTGACCCAGGGACTGAACTTAAAGAGTTTCTTAAGTCTCCTGCATTGGCAGGTGGGTTCTTTACCACTGGTGCTACCTGGGAAGCCCATTCGTAACATAGGATTTGGTGATAAATTCTTGGCTATGGTACCAAAGTCACAGGTAAAAAAAGAAAAAATAGACAAATAACTCTCTCACTCTGAGTGTTTAACTTGCAGAATGGGAACTGTGCTCCGATTAACCACAACTCCCCTCCACCCCTCCCCTCGGTCTCTGTCAACCACTATTCTACTTTCTGTTTCTACAAATTTGACTACTTTAAACACCCATAGAAGTGGAGCTCAACCGTTTGTGGTTGGCTTATTTCACTTAGCATGAGGTCCTCAGGTTTACCCGTGTTATAGCATAATAGCATATGTCAGAATTTCCTTTCTTGTAAGGCCGAATATATTTTTTTGACTTTTAACATATATTTTATGTTCTGTTTCCACCTCCTGTGCTCCCCACCCCCACCAGTTTCAAAGAGGCTTTTGTGCTCTGTGTTATTCTTCCTTATCTCAGGCATTTTTGCGTTTGCATTACATTTTTAAGTCAAATCAAGCTGTTAATAGGCTGAAAAGTCAGTACACAAAAATTTTCAATGAAAATTACATGAAGTGAAGTGAAGTGAAGTGAAGTGAAGTCGCTCAGTCGTGTCCGACTCTTTGCGATCCCGTGGACTGTAGCCTAGTAGGCTCCTTCTTCTATGGGATTCTCCAGGCAAGAACACTGGAGTGGGTTGCCATTTCCTTCTCCAGGGGATCTTCCCAACCCAAGGATCGAACTGGGGTCTCCTGCACTGCGGGCAGACGCTTTAACCTCTGGGCCACCAGGGTAGGGGAAAATTACATGAAGACAGTAAAAATATCATTAGTCCAAATCTATTTGTGATTCAGTTTCTTTTTTAAAAACTTATTTTATTGAAGTATAATTGGTTTACAATGTGTACTAATCTCTGCTATACAGAAAAGTGATTCATATATATATGCATTCTTTTTTATATTCTTTTCCATTATGGTTTATCACAGGATGTTGAGTATAGTTCCCTGTGCTATACAGTACGACCTTGTTGTTTATCCATTCTATACATAATAGTTTGCATCTGCATCTGCTAATCCCAAACTCCCAATCCATCCCTCCCCTGCCTCCCATCCTTACCTTGGCAACCATGAGTCTGTTCTCTATGTCTTGCATCTGTTTCTGTTTTGTAGATAAGTTCATTTGTGTCATATTTTCGGTTCCATATATAAGCAATATTATATGGTATTTGTCTTTCTCTCTATGACTTCCTTCAATTAGTAAGATAATCCCTAGGTCCATCCATGTTGCTGCAAATGGCACTGTGTCATTCTTTTTTATGTCTGAGTAGTATTTCATTCTATACATGTACCCCATTTTCTTTATCCATTCATCGGTTGATGGACATTTAGGTTGCTTCCATGTCTCGGCTATTGTAAATAGTGCTGCTATGAACATAGGGGTATATGTTTCTTTTTGAATTATGTCTTTGTCCAGATACATATTCAGGAATGGGGTTGCTGGGTCATACAGCAACACAATTTTTAGTTTTTTGAGGAACCTTCATACTGTTCTCCACGTGGCTATACCAATTTACACTCCCACCAACAGTGTAGGAGGGTTACCTTTTCTCCACACCTTCTCCAGCATGTTACTTGTAGACTTTTAAATTATGGCCATTCTGACTGATGTGAGGTGATACCTCATTGTAGTTTTGATTTGCATTTCTCTAATAACTTGAGATGTTGAGCATCTTTTCATCTGCCTGTTGGCCATCTGTATATCTTCTTTGGAGAAATATCTACTTAAATCTTCTGTCCATTTTTTGATTGGGTTGTTTGTCTTTTTGTTACTGAGTTATATGAGCTGTTTGTATATTTTGGAAATTAAGGCCTTGTTGGTCACATGTGATTCAAATTCTTGAGAATAAATAACTGGTGAAACTCAAAGAAGAACCAGTTGGAGATTATTGCTTTTGCCTTTTCCTAAAATCTAAGCCACTGAAGACATAACTTAAGACTGGTGGGGATGGAACATATTGGGGGAGTTAGGAAAGAAGAGCAGTTTTAGGTGTAGCAAAGGAAAGATGACTTTTTCAGGACAGGAAGGGATGCAGATCAGAGGGTGAAGGGGCAGCAGGGACCTCAGAGGTGATGTTAGTGGAGGCTTGAGGTCTTTGGACTCCAGAACTTGGCAAAGATTCCATGCCTCACATGTGAGGTGGAAGGCAAGAACTTCAGTGGACCATGTGAGCTTGGATCTGAGAAAACCACAGCAACTACCCGCTGACCTGGGAGGGAGGGGTCTTTGCTCCATTTTCCAGGCACTTCCCAAGCTTCCTGGGTTCTAGTGAGATTATGACTGATATTGAATTTCTTCGAATTCAATAGGATGGGTCCTAATTCCAAATTAAACTGACCCTAGTAGAGTGGCATTTCCATTGCACTCGAATTTGTGGACTGAAATTCATTCCCACTGTGCTCTACAGTTTTCTTTAATCTTTCTCTCTCCTAAATGAAAAGCATTGTAATTAACTTATGTGCATCAGAGCATGGGGGTTTATAGAACAATGGGTTAGTAGATGTGAAAACACTTCGAAAAGTTATTAACATTGAATAAATGAAAAGGGAGAAACAGTAAAGCCTGGCTCAGAGTGAAAACCTTCATCTCATTAATCCAGAAAGCTCCAAATCTGGCAAAACTAGAGCGAGTAACTCTCTTTAATAGTGTATGATCAACAATATCAGCTTGAATAGCTTACTATCTTTTATCATCAGAGGTTCCTGGAGAGCAGGAACTAGTAAGGAGCCCAGCTAAAGAGGTCACCACTTTTGTATTACAATTTTTGATAAACAGAAGGGAAGAGAGGGAAGAAAGGAGAGCAAAAATTGCTGTCTCTACCTTCTTCTTGGAGTTCTACTTTGCATCTTAATAATGTAGGCACTCTTGGGAAGAGTAAGTTAGGGTAAGAGTAAGCTCTCTCATCATTTACATTTGCACTCAACTCTTTCACTCGACCTGAACAGACTTGCTGGAGAGAGTGAACCCTGTGAACAGGCAGAGGAAGCCCCCTGCTAGCGAAAAACAACCCCCTTTCTCCAGATAATACAGGGGGATGAGAACAGATTTGGGTGACTTTGCAGTCTGGCTCAGGACAGTCTCAAATGTACCAGACCAATCTGCTTTTGATGCAGATGAGAATTTGATAATTTCTACAAGAAATGGTTCAGATTCTTGCCCTTCACTCCAGAGTTTCAGGCTTCAGTCTCCTAACAGTTTAATTCTTAGAGGGTCATTTTTTTGCCTTTTTTTTTTTTAAATTTGCTAAGAGGCATTCTTTAGGTTGGCAGCCAGGCTCACTTGAACACAGGCAATCCTGCACATCACAGTGCCCTATCCAAGTGGAAAGAAGTCCAGAAGACAAATTAATCAGGTGTGAATCTCACAAATGAGAGAACTGTGAGGGGTGGCGGAGTGGCAGAGGAGCAGCATCTGTCTCGTGTTTGCTACAGCACCAAGCCCAGAAGGATGGGTTGCCTAGCAGCTCCAGTCACTTCAGCCAGTGCTAGGCAACAGATGCAGTCTGTCATCTGCGGCCCTTCCTGGTTTTTTCCTGGTTTCTAGAAGACATGCAGGTATTTCAGAAGCATCTGATTGGTTTCGCCCTCATTCACTTTACTGTCTGAATCAGGTGTCCTCTTTCTGTCTCCTCTCTACCCTCCATCCCCCTTTGTCTGATACTCAAATGCTCTTCCCACTAGGAGGGGACCTGAACCTTGCAGGGAAATTGAGTGCATTTCAGAGAACAGGAAAATGAGAATTTGTCACTTGGATTACATTAGGCATTTCCCCACTTTTCATTCAGCCAGCTCTCTGCGTTCATTTTCAAGGCTTCTTGCTGACATGCAGATTGTTCAATGTAAGAATAGAAATTCACTGATGGATACCAAGGAAACCAGGGCCTATATTTTATGATGCAAGCAGCCATTCTATTGCCTTCTCGCTCCTTCACTGCAAGGAGAGAAGAGTTTTGTGGCCGTGCTGGATTTGACTGATTTCTGTAGTCGGTTGTCTTCAGTGTGCACTTTCTACATGTTAATCCTTTTTTTGCTGATTAATTTCATGATCATTATTATTATTTCTGCTTTACAGCTGGGGAAGCAGAGGCTTGGGAAGTTCAAGTCTGTAAGACACAAAGTCCCTTAGTGGCCCTAAGTGTCACCTTGATGCCTCCCCAAAGTTGTTGAGACATGACCTCTGTTCACTGGGAAAATTCTAATCTAGTTGAAAAAACTGTAGTAATTCTGAAATATATTATATATTTAAATCTGAGACCATATGTAATTTAGAGGGATTCAGGCACACAGGAGTCTGTGATGTGGCTTCTTGCAGGGGATGAGGCCCGAAAAAGGCTTAAAGAAGCAAGGAGGGGTTTCGGGCTCTCCTGAATCTTCTTCCAGGGAAGCCACTAAAGGGCAAGGCATCTTTGGGTTTTGCAGGCCAGTCTTTAATTTTCAGATGGCAGCACAAAAACCGGAAGCCAAGGGGAATCTAGATTGTACTCTGTTCTCCGTTTTGGTTGAACTTGAACTCACAGTTTCACAAGCCTTATTATGCCTGGGTTTTCATCACACCCACCACTGCAGGCAGTCCTTGGGCTTAGCACACTGCCATCTATCCAGAAACTGAGTTGAAAATGGGATAAAGATTAATTCTTCCTGGCACTGCAATGCCCAGTTCCCCAAAGAGGAAACTAAAAAAACAAATAGGGGAAATCAAGTTACTCAGAGAGCAGAAAGGGGAAAAATGAATCAGCAAGCTTGGTTCAAGTTCAAAATAAGTAAGATGAGGATTTATAAATGTATGAGCTCTCCATTCATTTTTAGAGTAGCCCACTCAAAAGTCAATTGTTTCTGGAAAGGAAAGGAGGTTTATGACATCTGAATGCTCTAATACCTGGGACTCTCCCCACCTCCACACACACACACACACACACACACTACAGCTTTGCTAAGTTATTGATTCTTAGACCATCTATGAAGGGTATTATGTAGGGCAATGATCTTAAACTTTAACATACATATAAATCATAACAGATTGAAGGTAGGGTCCAAGGGTTTGCATTTCTAACAAGCTCCTGAGTGGTACTGATGCTGGGAGTCCAAGAATCATACTTTGAGTAGCAAGGCTGTCAGGGCTTCCTGATTCAAGTAAGACAATAGGTCAGAGCATCCCGAATGTCCTTTCTGGCTGTTATTTAAGATCAGAGTACGATTTAAACTGAAACTATCAAAGGCACAAAAATTGACAGACTCATTAAATTTTCCTCTCTTTGTTCTCTGAAAAATTCCCCGTCAACATAACCTAATTTCCTCCCCCAGAAGCAATTAGGTTTGAAGTGATGCTTGACGTCATGGTATACAATCTCTCAGCATCTTTGCCATAGCACTTAGCAATAGGTGTTACTATATTTGTATTCACGATGAGAAAGTTGATGGTAAGTGCTAAAGTCAAGGCTAGCACCCAGATCATTTGCCTTCAAACCCTAGACCGTACCTCTAAACCATGTATAAACACTTCACAGACCCCTGAGAAGGTGAGAGGGAGAAGGTATTTATAAACTCAGCTGTGCCCCATCTGCTAGGTTGTCACGGATACTTTAGGGAGAGGGAGGCGTGGGTTGCAGGGAGAAGTAATGTTGGATCAGTCAGTTCTGGGGGAAGATGGGGGATTGTGTTCAGTGTGACCTTTTCCACCTGGTGCCTCCTTCCTTTTTTTTAAATCTTCTCTTCTTATCTGCGCCCTGTATAGCCACACCCAGGTAGGCTGCTCTCAGTCTCACCTGGCCTGGTGGACCCAGAGAAATATGACTGGAACACATTTAAAAAATGGGATATATTTAATATATCAATTTCCTTGTTCCAGAAGTAAAGACATTAATAACAATATACACTTCCTCCATCACCCTTTCCAGGGGGGCTGGGAAGATTTTTGAGAAGATTGAGAAGAATTTCTTTCTTTCTCTTCTTAAATGCGGAGGATTTCTTTTGCCTTCTTCTTCTTTTTTTTAATAGTTATTTATTCAGCTGTGCCGGGTCTTAGTTGAGGCACATGGGATCTTCAGTCTTTGCTGTCGCATGCAGGACCTTTTTAGTGTAGCATGCAGAACTGACCAGGGATTGAACCCAGGTCCCCCTGCATTGGAAGCACAGAGTCTTAGCTATTGGACCCCCAGGGAAGTCCCAAGGACAGAATTTCTAGCCATGGATTTGGAAAGATTTTCATTTGTATGTGGGGGAGGGGGGTTAGTGATGGAGGAGAATATGGAGGAGCGGGCACAGGTGCTCAGATCCACCCCTAGAAGTGCCAGCTGAGGTATGGGGAGAGGCCATGTCCCCATTCAGCGCCAGTATGTACCATGGCTTTTAAAAGGCACTTGACACTGTTTAAAAGAAAACAAAACAAAGTCATATTAGGGGAGTTTATTCAACGTTTGGAAGTGGCCCTGAAGTATGAACACAGGCTGTGGAGACATAAACAATGATTAATAGCAATGTCTGCTGGGCTGCTCGAGGGACCTTTATTACATTTTATCTAACAGCCTCATTAATGGTCTAGAAGAGGTAGACGCTAACAGAACTTTAATTAAATTCATGGTGGATTTTAAATTGGGAGTGATTGTGAATCTCAGAAAGGCAGAAAGGCAACCTAAGAGGACACAAGGAGGAGAAGATAAAATAAAATCCAGCATTGAGAGGTGAAGAGAAAGGCCTTCCAAACACGACTTTCATAGAAATGACAAGGGTTTTCATGTTGGCATGTTGTATCTCCGACACTGTCCTGGGTGCTTTGGGGTGTTAGCTCCTTTGTTCTTTCCAACAGCCTTGGGGCAGGTGCTGTTATCTTGCAGGTAAGGAGACTGAAGCAGGAAGAGGGTGAAGTGGTTTGCACAAAGCACACAAGTGACAAGTGGTCTAGAAGTTAAAAAAAAAAAAAAAAACCCTTGAGACTTTTTGTCTTTTATTTCTTTTCCTCTACAGTTATAAAGCAGTAGTAAAACCGTGCTTTAAAAATGTTTCTGTTCATTTGGTTTTAGTGGGAATGTATATTTTGTGTAGTAGTTTAAGGATAATCTATTTAAACCATTGCTTTTCAGACAGAGATGTTCATAGTATCCATCTCATTACCACCATGAATTTGGGCATCTGGTCTGCCTTCTCTGAAAGGGGCAGTGACCATGGGCTCTGCTCTTCCTCAGAAAACATACTGTGTGGTTGGGACCCTGATGTGCTTGCTACTGCCGTGTCACCCAGCTTCTAGATGAGAGCCTGGCACTCAGGTGATGTTCAAGAAGTAATTATTAAATGCATGTCTATTAGGCCACATCAGTTTTGCCCCAGCTTCCATTTGGAATTCAGAAAGCACTAGGTAGTGCTTTTAATGGCAGAGAGAAGAGCTGTGGATGCTGCAGAGTGACACACTTCTGCTCTGTGTGCTTAGGGGCTTGAGCTACGGCTCAACAACTGCCATTCCTAACACGCAGCCCGAGTAAGGACCTCATCCCAGTGTCCTTGCTGGTGCTGAGGTCTCGTGACTAGGCTCTATCTCCTGCCTTCACAGAGTTGGGAGAAGCAAACGAGAGCAGGGCTAAGAAGGTATGTGTCAACTATGAGGAACAGCATAAACGCTAATTGTTTTCTTACAGCTAGGACCTTACATGGGTGCTTATCAAGTCTCATATATCCCAGGCCACTGTTTGGAGAATAGTTAAGCTAGTTTAAGAATTCAAATAAATTTACTGTAACACAGAGAGGCCAAGAGAGTGTGGCTCACCTCTAAAGAACAGGTTGCAATAGACCATTTCTCTCTAGGTGAACTTCAGAATCTTTGGGGCTGGGGCCCAGGAATGTTGCTCTTCAAATGCTTCTTGTGACTGTCATGCTTCGCCAGGTGTGAGAATAATGACACGTTCACAAGAAAAACTGTTTTCTATGGGGTTGTTAGGAAGGGGTAGGGCTGGGAGAGCAACTGGCCAGAAGGGTTGGGGGATTTGGGGGAACCTTGACTTATATAGGAGAAGAGGTCATAGGAAATAGTGTCAAAGTCAAGGTCAGGGTGGATGTAGGGCCTCCTGGTGCTCAGCTAAGAGCCAGTGGAGTGTTTAGTGTCTGTGTCAGGAGTGAAGTGGATCAGTAATTGATAGTTCTGGCAACTGAAGATCATCTTGCCGACAGAGGAGAGTTGTTCCTAGGGTCAGTCTTCAGCCATTGATGGAACTCCTCCTTTAGCTAGAGCTGCTAACTAGGTCCCCTTTCCACGGTACCCTCTGACCTACCTATTTCCTGGATACCAGCAGTGGGTGAAAGTGAGAGACAGAGAAGGTGAGAGAGAGAGAGTCTCGGCTCTCTAGTCTGCTCCGGCTGCCATGACTAAATACTGCAGGCCTGGTGACTTAAGCAGCAGAAATTTATTTTCTCATGGTTCTGGAGACTACAACCCTGAGATCAGGTTGTCAACAGGCTTGTTTTCTCCCAAGATCCCTCTGCTTGGCTTGGAGATGGCTATCTTCTCCCTCTGTTCTCACAGTCTTTGCTCCGTGTGTATCAGTGTCCACACAGCCTCTTCTTATAGGGACACCAGTCATATCAGACTAGGGTCCACCCTTATGATCTCATTTTACATTAGTCTCCTCTTTAAAGGCCCTGACTCCAAATACAGTCATATTCTAAGGTCCTGGAGGTTGGGCTTCAACAGAGAAATTGGGGGTAAGGAGCATTATTCAGCCTGTAACAGAAGCGACAGCAGATCTAGGTTTTAAAAGGCTTCTCTGGCTCCAGGGTGGAGGACGAATGAAGGCCAGGACTGAAAGCCAGAGGCCGTATGAAGCTGCCCTGATAACCCAGTCTTGGCTTATGCCTCACACTGTGACAACTGACACCTGTCTCCGGTGGGGTTTCCACCCTCCGCCCTGTCTCCCATCATGACTTTTTGCATTTTCATGCAGAATATTCTAATGCTTTGAAAATCTAAACACTGATTTAGAAGTTATATATTTTTTAAATGGTCGAAGGAAGCACTACAAAATTTAACAATGGAGAGTACTCTCGAGATTGAGTTTTTAAAAAAGCAAAAACAGATCTAAAAAATTCCCCAATCATTTAAAGGCAAGAGGGAATCATATTATAACTTAATTATGAAAACATCAGATAAATTAAATCATTTTCTATTATCACATTTTTGCTGAAATGTCACTTGAAATAAAAATAAATGAACAAATACTAGCGGTTCTTTAAAATGTACTTGTCTGAATTGTCAGAGTTTTAGAGAATGAAAGATGAGGGAAAATGATGTTATTTAGCTATTGAAAATTCATTTTATTTTCTAGTACTTGAAAATATAAGAAAATCGGGAACAGCAAATTAGAACAAATTAGAATCATATCCCAAATCAAATCATCATCATCATCATCACATATTCATTATAAGGAAATGCTTTTTAAAGCTTTAAAAGGCAGCAGTCTTGAAGAAGCACACCGAGAAAATAAGTCATGACCTAGAATGGAGACAATGACAGATAACAGATTTGTTAGGCATTCAGCAATATGTATTTTGTACCCACTGTGTGCAGTAGATAATCTCAAATGTGGTGATGGGCCACCTGCATTAGAAACACCTGGGAAACGTGTCACAAATGCAAATTCTTGAGCTTCATTCCAGACCAAACCCAAAGACATGGACAGAAGGCTGAGGCATCAACAACTTGAGGACATTATAAGTCACTTCATATGGTTCTTCAGCCCAGCAAAGTTTGAGGGTCACTGTCAGAGATAAATGTATATTGTGTTATGTGGGTGGGAAAAGAGAAGTCAGTTCCACATGTCTGCCCTGAGGATATTTCGGCTGCAACATGTGCATGTGAGATCTTATTAATAGTTCCCTGAGCAGGGATCGAACTGGCGTCCCCTGCAGTGGAAGCCCAGAATCTTAACTGCTAGACTGCCAGGGAAATCCCTGCCCCAAGAATTTACTGTTGGGGAAGTCTACTTGGAAACATGAAATTATTAGGGAACATATCATAGCATAGAATTTCCTGACTTCAAGAGAACACCGCTGTCATTTAGCCTAATCCTTTCAATTTGCAATGAGCAACTAATACCGAGAGGACTGACCCAGCCAGGATCGTGCTTGGGGCATGTGCTGGGGTGAATCCTGGCCTCTGGCTCAGCATTTAGTCCACTCTGGTGACACGTTGACCCTTACCAGCTCATTGCCTCTAATACATTCAGAGAAATACAGACGGGGGTGTTGGTTTCTACTTAAGATGCTTGGTTTTATTCTTTAAGGGGACACATAATCCTTGCTCGTTTTCCACTTTGAAATAATAAAATCTTGCAAGCATTCCTCAAAACATGGCTCTGGGAAAAACTCACCATCTGTGCTTGTTGACTGAACATGGACTGGGGGGAAAAAAAAAAAAAAGGCCATTCAGACAGTGTTCATGCCTGTTGAGCTTCACTGATTCCAGGAATTCTGAAGTCATCTCCTGGAATTAATTTTTAACTTATCTAGGTATGTTTCTTAAAATAAATTTTTTATCTTGCTGAGGAAGAAAGTAAAGGGATCGGAGATTATTTTGTCCTAAAAGATTGATGAGGGTTTACTATCATCGAGGAAGCAAAATGTTTTATGAAAGAACCAGAGAAGAAATAATTCTATTACATTGTGATGGATGTAAGTGCTAAAGACGGGAACTACCACCAATAAGAAAGTGTTGCCATCCTCTTATTGGATGGATTTTGAAGACAAATGGATAATCCTCTCTTCTACTTTTCTTTCTGTTTGTTTCTTAATCCAAGGCCACGGCTTCCATCACCCTTTACATTCTAAAGTCCTCCAAATCTTGATTCCCAGCCCCTCCTGCATCAAGGATGTGATGGAGATCTTCTCATTGCCTGTTGGTCCCTTGGCATCAGGTCCAACGTTCCCAGATGGCAGACATGGTTGAAAGTTCCATGAGACTCTTGCTGTGTTCACTAGCAGGTTTATCCCCCTTCAAAATCCAGAACCTGTTAACCCTGCAGAGCTTAGAGATGCAGAGATAAAAAGCAGAGCTTTCCCATGTGGTAACAAGTGGGGCTAGCCTGGCTCATGAGGTGTCCCAGGTGGCTCAGTGGGAAAGAATCCACCTGCAAAGCAGGAGATGTGGGTTCGACTCCTGGGTTGGGAAGATTCCCCTGGAGAAGGAAATGGCTACCCACTCCAGTATTCTTGCCTGATGTATTCTAATCCCATGGACAGAGGAGCTGGTGGGCTACAGTCCATGGGGTCACAAAACAGGCGGGCATGACTTAATGACTAAACAATCCTGCTCACATCCCTTGGTTTCTGGATCCATGCCTTTTTATCTTCCTACTGGGGACATATCATTGTCCACTGGTTACTGATTTAGCAAGTCTACTGTGTCCTGTAGGATACACTGCATCCTAATTGGCTGTTGAGCTCTTCCTGCAGCAGGTAATTTTGTCCCTGTTAGGTCAGCAGCTTCTGGGTGATGTGATATGTGAGAGACCACAGGGTTCCCTGGTTGGGTGTTCTCCGTCACATCTCCTAGCTGTAAAGTGTGGCTGCTGATTTTTTTTTTTGCAGGAAGTAGTGTTATGAGGACTGTGAGAATGTGAATCAGGCACTCTGGAGCCTTTAGATAGCAGTGCTGGCTGGGGCCCTGGGAGCAAAGAAGATAAATTCATATTAGGAATATGTCAGTTCTACTCTGCCATGAGTAACATAGATAGCTAGTGGGAAGCTGCTGTAAAGCACAGGGAGCTCAGCTCAGTGCTCTGTGGGGGTGGGAGGGGGGGAAGTAGGAGGGAGGCTCAGGAGGGAGGGGATATATGTATCAGTTCAGTTCAGTTCAGTCACTCAGTCGTGTCTGATTCTTTGCGACCCCAGATCTCCACACCAGATCTCCCTGTCCATCACCAACTCTCAGAGCCTACCCAAACCCCATGTCCTTTGAGCTGGTGATGTCATTCAACAATCTCATCCTCTGTCGTCCCCTTCTCCTCCTACCCTCAATCTTTCCCAGCATCAGGGTATTTTCAAATGAGTCAGCTCTTCACATGAGGTGGCCGAAGGACTGGCGTTTCAGCTTCAACATCAGTCCTTCCAATGAATACCCAGGACTGATCTTCTTTAGGATGGACTGGTTGGATCTCCTTGCAGTCCAAGGGACTCTCCAGAGTCTTCTCCAACACTGAAGTTCAAAAGCATCAATTCTTCAGCGCTCAGCCTTCTTTATAGTTCAACTCTCACATCCATACATGACTACTGGAAAAACCATAGTTTTGACTAGATGGACCTTTGTTGGCAAAATAATGTCTCTGCTTTTTAATATGCTGTCTAGGTTAATCATAGCTTTCCTTCCAAGGAGCAATCATCTTTTAATTTCATGGCTGTGGTGGCCATCTGAAGTGATTTTGGAGCCAAAGAAAATAAAGTCTGTCACTGTTTCCATTGTTTCCCCATCTATTTGCCATGAAGTGATGGGACTGGATGCCATGATCTTAGTTTTCTGAATGCTGAGTGTTAAGCCAACTTTTTCACTCTCCTCTTTCACTTTCATCAAGAGACTCTTTAGTTCTTCTTCGATTTCTGCCATAAGGATGGTGTCATTTGCTTATCTGAGGTTACTGATATTTCTCCCAGAAATCTTGATTCCAGCTTGTGCTTCATCCAGCCCAGCATTTTTCATGATGTACTCTGCATATAAGTTAAATAAGCAGGGTGACAATATACAGCCTGGAAGTACTCCTTTCCCAATTTGGAACCAGTCCGTTGTTCCATGTCCACTTCTAATGGTTGCTTCTTGACCTGCAAACAGATTTCTCAGGAGGCAGGTCAGATGGTCTGGTATTCCCACCACTTTAAGAATTTTCCACAGTTCGTGGTGATCGACACAGTCAAAGGCTTTGACATAGTCAATAAAGGAGAAGTAGATGTTTTTCTGGAACTCTCTTGCTTTTTCTGTGATCCAACAGATGTTGGCAATTTGACCTCTGGTTCCTCTGCCTTTTCTAAATCCATCTTGAACATCTGGGAGTTCACAGTTCATGTACTGTTGAAGCCTGGCTTAGAGAATTTTGAGCATTGCTTTGCTAGCATGTGAAATGAGTGCAATTGTGCAGTAGTTTCAACATTCTTTGGCATTGCCTTTCTTTGGGATTGGAATAAAAATTGACCTTTTCCAGTCCATTGTCAGTCTCCTCAAAACTCTATAAGCTGTGAATGGGGCACAAGTGGTTCCTCACCCACCCCCACCCCCACCAAAAATAACTTAGGAGCTCCTTTCCACAAAAGGGAGAGTGCATACTGTACTCCAAACCAAACAAACTGAGAAATCAGATAATCTACTGTATTAAGGATCTTGGTTTCAGTGCTTTTGATCCCTCAGGGCCTGGTACCATGTAGAACAATTTTGTTCAGTGATTGTATGACTGAATGAATGAAGAGTGGATGAGTAAATGAATGAGTGAACAGAGGCCGGGGAATAGTCTAGATAAGCTCTTGAGGTCTTTCCAACCCCATGGTTTTATACACTTCCTGTGAAATAACGTTCTGAAGTCTGCATTTGTGCGTTTGTGAATGTGTGTGTGTATGTTACATAAGCAGGAGGAGGATGGTGAGCATGACCTGGAGGTGGCAAATCTCAAGCTGCCACAGCCAAGGGGCACTCAGAAGGTCAGACTGGGGTAACTAGGAATCTGGAATGGATGGAAAGGTGAGGCAGCAGCAGCCTGTCCACTGCTTGCCTCCTTCCCTTCCCTGTCAAGGCCCAGGTGGATCAATCAGAAAGCTGAAATGCTGGTGGGAAGAACTTAGGCATCTTGATGCTGGTGTTCATAGGTAACAGAGAGGGTTGAATATGATACTTACAGATGACATGGCCAGTCCACAGGACAGTGAGCTGCAGACATGCATTTTGGAGCAACTGCTATTTTGGATTGACTGGGGACACTGTTCCATGTACCCAAATATAAGACACACATTTAGGAATGTTCTTACAGGAACCTGGAAAAGAGAATGACTCATAGAGCCTCAGAGGACTGGGTAGAACTAAAAGAGCAATGGGGGGAACGTGACAGAAATACTTTTAACAGATAATTGCACTGGGATTGCCCAGGGCTGGGAGATGCTGAAATGAATCAGAGCATCATGCCAGCTTCGTTTAGAGCACGGATCACGTCTAGGCTCCATGCCCTGCGCTTCATGCCTCATTGGTGCTGCTGCTGGAACTCTGAGCAAGTCAGCACCACCTGCTTATGGATTTCTCTTTCTTAGAGAGAAGGGCCAATGACTTGCTATCGTCCAAATGTCTAAAATTGAAATGTGTGAAATTGGGAATTGCCAACAGATTTACTGAAGCCTGGCAAAGTATTTTGAAATTCTAGTGGGGACTTCATCACCCAGTAGAGATGAGTGACTTGTTTTTACTGTAGGGATGGCTCACATGACAGATGAACCCAAGAGGACTGGGAATAGGGGGTTCTCGCTGACAGAGCTTGGTGTCTATATCCCGTGTGGCCTGACAACCTGGGGAGTGCAGGAGCTTGATAGCCAGGATGTGCAGTGAGATAAAGAGATTTCTTTTTCCTTGATCTGTCCTCAAGGAACACGTGTTTAAGAATCATCCTATGTCAGAACCTAAGAGGTATCATTAAAACTGAGTCTGTACGTGGCAGCCTGTAGAAACTTAATGTCTTCCAATGCCATGTCTTGGATTTTTATAATTTTCTTTGGATCTGATGAGCCACACTTACCTGAATAGGAAAAGTTTAAAGTAAAAAGAATAAACAAGTCATAGACAGTTACTAATACCATTTTAGTGTGCATGCCTTTTTTGGTGTGCATTTATATATATAAAAAATAAAATGATAATTGTATTTTAAATAAGCAGCAAACTAACAGAAAGATGTTGAGGAAATACATACAAATGCACACATTCATAAAGTGATAGCTGAGAGATCAGTAGCTCATTCCAAGGATAACTGCTTGGAGGACAAGGTCTTTGAACTGGAATTTAGATTTTTAGTATAGAAGTGTCCTAGATCCTCAAGTTATCTGTCAAAAAACCAACTCCCGCCTCCCACAAAAGGCTCTTTCTTTAGAATGATGGGTGGACAACTTTCTGTATGTGTACATAATGTATATTTTTAAAGGCAATAAAGTTCACAATTAAGAGCAGGGATGTATTATTTCACATGTTCAGAGTTGAGAAGGTTGAAGCCAACAGAAAAGAATTAGATGAAATAGGCTGGTGGCGGTGAATGCTGGTGCCTTGACATAGGGGACAGTGACAGAGACCATAACGTGGGCGCTTGAAGGCAAGCACTCGTTAGAAACGCTAGGATTAAATAACCGGTGTGTAAAGAGAAGAATGGGTTAAGAAACCTAAACAGGGCCATTGTTCTTTTAAATTGAAGTATAGTTGATTTCTCCGGTGGCTCTGATAGTAAAGAATCTGCCTATAATGCAGGAAACTCAGGTTGGATCCCTGGGTTGGGAAGATGCCCTGGAAGAGGAAATGACAACCCACTCCAGTATTCTTGCCTGGAGAATTCTGTGGACAGAGAAGCCTGGCGGGCTACAGTCCATGGGGTTGCAAAGAGTCGAACAAGACTGAGAGACTTTCATATACGCACACACACACACACACTGTTGATTTACAATGTTGTGTTACTTTAAGGTGTACAGCACAGTGATTCAAACATATATTTGTATCTATGTATCTATCTATTTATTCCTTTTCATATTATTTCCTCCTATAGGTTATTACAAAATATTGAGTGTAGTTCCCTGTGCTATACAGTAGGTCCTTTTTGATTATCTGTTTTGTATGTAGGAGTGTGTATATGTTAATCTTAAACTCTCAGTTTATACCCACCTCCCACCCCCTCCTTAAATAGGGCCATTGTTGGAAATGAAGAAATGAATGAAGCAGGAAGGGACAACAGAGATAATAATCGATGGTCAGTGGCCTCCTCTGCCCTGTGATTTTACATGTGGTCCATCCTCATTAATGCTTGTTATCATAAATAATGGCAATATCATCAATAATGATCCCACCAGGAAGAAAGAGAACACTGTCAACTCCAGGAGATGCTGCGGGTTGGTATCCTACTGTATTTGTGAGCATTTTCTGGTAACCCACAAACACTTGTTCTACCATTAAAGTCTAGTTAAGGGAGTGCAGACACAGGTAATAGAATAACTAAAACTTCAGGCAGCATGCGGTAGATACCAAGTGAAAGGTCCAGTGGATGGTTGTGAAGAAGTTCATGATGGGAAAAGACCTTATGGGCAATGCAGCTCAAGGCAGGGACCCAAATGCTTGGGCTCCCAGAGACAGGGGAAGCCTGTACAGAAAGACATTCTTACAAATTAATTTATATTGGAGTCTAGTTGATCTACAATGTTGTGTTAGTTTCTGCTGTACAGCAAAGTGAATCAGTTATGCATATTCATACATTCACTCTTTTTTAGATTCTGCTCCCAAATAGATCATTATGGAGTACTGAGTAGAGTTCCCTGTGCTATCCAGTATAGAAAGACATTTTGAAGAAGACAGATTTGGTTGCAGACTAGAGCATGAACGAACAGAGGAAAGGCTTTGAGGCAGAAACATGAGTCAAGAGAGGATGGGAAAGTGGAAAACGGAAGGCACAGAGGTGGTCATGGGAGGGTTAGAAAGAAAGAAACATGTGGAAGCACCCACAGAACCAGCTGCCTGGATGCTGGGATCCAGAGAGAAGGTGTGATCAAAGGCGGCTTCAAACCTGGGAGGCGGAGAGAACCATGCTCATCCTGGCAGAATAGATGCTAGATTCAAAAATCAGGTAATGAACTTGAGATGTGGCAAGTTCCAGGTGCCAGGAGGCATCGTGGGAGAGGTGTTTGGCAGGCATTTGGTGGTGGATTCTGGTGATAGTTTGGAACTGAATGGTGATGTGGGGGCCGTGTGCATTTAAGTCTTTCTAATTGAAAACTGAGTGGGTTTGGAGAGAAAGGTGCCTGAAGAGAACACCAGAGGGGTGTGCGTACAGCAGGTCTGTGAAAGGAAGCAGGAGCGGTGGCGGATATGGACAAAACGTGCCGTTAGAGAGTGAGGCAGACTCAGCATGGCGTGGCACGGAGAGCCAAGAGTCTCAAGGAGGGGTGGGTGGGAGACATGAACCGTTATGAAGACCTCGGAGACAATCTGAACAAAATATCTCATAACTTCCTGCTTACAAACTGAGCTTTGGCCCTGTTCATTACTGTTTTGAAAATTTAAGTTCTTACTTTTAGAGCGGTTTTGGGGTCAAAGCAAGGAATAAAGTTAAAATTGCTCAGTTGTGTCTGACTCTTTGTGACCCCATGGACTATAGTCCATGGAATTCTCCAGGCCAGAATACTGGAGTCGGTAGCCTTTCCCTTCTCCAGGGGATCATCCCAACTCAGGGATCAAACCCAGGTCTCCCGCATTGCACGCGGATTCTTTACCANGTTGTGTCTGACTCTTTGTGACCCCATGGACTATAGTCCATGGAATTCTCCAGGCCAGAATACTGGAGTCGGTAGCCTTTCCCTTCTCCAGGGGATCATCCCAACTCAGGGATCAAACCCAGGTCTCCCGCATTGCACGCGGATTCTTTACCAGCTGAGCCACAAAGGAAGCCCAAATATAGAGTTCCTGTAACCTGCCTGTCCCAACATGTACACAGCCTTGCCCACTATTAACATCCCCACCAGAGTGGCATACTTGTCACATTAGAGGAAGCTACATTGAAGCATCATTGTCACCAAATGTCCAAAGTTTAATCATGGCTCACTCTTGGTGTTGTATGTTGTATGGGTTTTTACAAATGTATAAGGACATGCATCCATTATTATAATACACAGAATAGTTATATTGCCCCCAAATCCACTGTATTCCATCTTTTCATCCCTCCTTCTCCCCTTACCCTTAGCAACCTATTGTCTCCAGAATTTTACCTTTTCCAGAATGTCATATAGTTGGAATCACAGAGTATGTAACCTTTTCAAGTTGGGCTTTTCCATTTAGTAATGTGTGTTTAATGTTCCTCCATGTCTTTTCATGGCTTGATGCTTCATTTCCTTTTAGCACTAAAAACATTTCTTTGTTTGCTGTACCACAATTTATTTATTCATTTACCTACTGGAGGACATCTTAGTTGCTTCCAAGTTTTTTTTTAATATTTTGAGATATATACCTAAAATATAGGAATTTAGGTATTGGTGGATCATATGGTGATTCCATATGCAGTTTTTTTTTGTTTGTTTGGAAATGTTTCCAATTCATCTGGGTATATATCAAAGAGCACAATGGCTCCACCATATGGGAAGAGTATGGTTTAGTTTTGTAAGAAACTGCCAAACTGTCTTCCAAAGTTCTGCATTCTTACAGGCATCTTACATCCCTATGGAAAGTATCGTCCTACATTCCCACCAGCAATGAATGAAAGTTCCTGTTGCTTCACATCCTTGCCAGCATTTGGTGTGTCAGTATCTTGGGTTTTTTGCCATTACAATAAGTGTAGTGATATCTCAATTGTTGTTTTAATTTGTAGTTATATAAATGGCATATGATATTGAGCATCCTTTAATATGCTTATTTGCCATTCTTACATCTTCTTTGGTGAACTGTCTATTCAGATCTTTTTTCCACTTAAATCAGGTTGTTTATTTTCTTACTGTTTAATTTTTAAAGGTTTTTTTTTTAACATTTTGGATAACAGTCCTTATATATCTTTTATTTAAAAGTCCAGATATGTAATTTACAAGAATAATATCTTTTACAAAGATTTTCTCTCACTCTATACCTTGTTTTTTTGTTTTTTTTTTTTCAAATATTTTGGGATTTTTCCAGCTATCTTTCTGCTTTTGATTTTTAGTTTAATTCCATTGTGGTCTGAGAGCAGATATCATATGATTTCTATTCTTTTAAATTTGTTGTGTTTTATGGCCCAGAACGTGGTTGGCTTGGTGAATGTTCCATGTGAGCCTGGGAAGAACTGTGTTCTGTTGTTGTTGGATGAAGTAGTCTATAGATGTCAATTATGTCCAGTTGATGGATGGTGCTGTTGAGTTCAACTATGTCCTTACTGATTTTCTGTCTGCTGGATCTGTGCCTTTCTGTGAGAGGGGTATTGAAGTCTCCAAATGTAATAGTAAATTTACCTATTTTTCCTTGAGTTCTATCAGTTTTGCCTCATGTAGTTGTGTTGTTAGGCATGCACACACACATTTTAAGGACTATTATATCTTTTCCAATAGAGTGCTTAGTATATAAGTCAGTTGGTTTAAATTCCCGGAACGATAGTTTCAACATTTCTGCCATAATCAATGTCCATCTCTGATGCTTGCCCTTTCTCTTCAAGCTGCATTTTTTGGATACCTTGTAATTGTTGTTGAAAGTTGGACATGATGTATTGGGTGAAAGAAGGCCTATTAAGTAGTTTTACTGTGGGGCCCAGGAAACTGCATTTTACAAGCTTTCAGGTGATTCTGATCCATGAACCCTGTGAACCATAGTCTGGGGCAGGTTGACTCAATCTGGTGAAGTCTCAGGCCTTTCCTCCATAAAATGAGGCAGTGACACCTGCTCCACGGTCTGTGTGTGGAAAGCATCTGGCTGTGAATCTGGTCTATTGAGGGTGTTCAGAAACATTGGCTCCTTTCCCTCTAGATATCATTGATTTCATTCAACCATGTGCATCCAGTGTCAGAGAAGAGACCAAAATCCCTAGAATGTGTTGGAAGTTGACAGAAATCAGCTAGCAAATTAAGGAGCATCAAACAGCCAAGGGTAATAAGAGTCTGTGAAACACGATAGATGTGTTTTGAAGAACATAGGCTTCTAACAGAATGGATTCCCACTCCCTCCCAAGTCAGCCATGTATGGAAATCAAAAATTCCACTCCGATGAGCGCACTTTCCTGTTCTCAAATGCCAGAAACCATGGAGCAGCAAGCACGGCTATACCATTACCACTGGCAGCAAGCAGTTTTATAATGAGTTTTGGAAATTTGACTACTTGCCAGCCTCTGATTCATTAATGTAATATTAGAAGAAAATTAACAGGGGATATTGGCCTCAGAGGACATTTGGGGAGAAGGCCAAGTCCATGCTGAACCAAGTCAGCTACCAAGAAAGTGAAACCGGTTTGCCCATGAGCACGGGAGCTTTCAAGGTTCTTGCTTGCAATGTGTACATTCCATCGTCTTAGCTGGTGACTGCTCCTGCTGTTGCTATAGAGTGGAACTTTGAAGCACTGATGTCTATAATAAGCTAGATGAGCTCACTTGTTAATGCTTTTTCCTTCCTGTTATACTTTTAAGTATGTTAAGCTGCTATTTAACTTTGAATTGTCACAATCTGTGGCATTATATAATTCTATAATTTCTTTGCTATATAATTGGTAAAGAACTTTGCGATACTTCTGGTTGGAGGGGGATTAAAAACTATAGAGAAACATAAGGCTGTGTTTATTTAAGAGCATAAAAAAAAATTCCATCAACTCTCCCCAAAATAAGCTGGGCAAAAACCATTAAGACTTCTTTATTCCTTTTTTTTTTCTTTCATGCAAAGAGTATACTTAAAACTGAAAAGTTTTCCCCTTTTTCATCCATTGTTTGTGGACATAGGATATATAGCAGCAGGGGAAGAGATGAGAAAAATCTACTGAAAGCCGGCTCTGTTTAACAGCTTAAATTCAAATTTGTTTTTAAAAAGAAAGAGCCTGTAATGTTTTACTCAGGTTCAGCAATGGCAACATTGTCAGAATTGAAGCCTGTCTTATGGAAAGAATTTTAAAAATTTAAACTACTAAATAAAGCTTTGAAGCAGAATCTGATTTGTCTATGGGGAGGGTTTGTAAAAAATTTTTAAATTTATCCTTACATTTGTTCATTCATTCAACAAACACTGGCTGTTGCCATCTGTGCGCTGGACAGTGGAAGGAAGGAGGGGATATAGTTGTGCCCTTCAGGAACTCTCTGATCTCCCTTGAATCAGCTTCCACTGAGTTCTATGTGTGCTCCATCATAGCATGTTGGATATTTTATTGAAACCACTGATTCAGCAAATACCTGTTGAATATTTCCTTTATGTTGAGTGAGGGGCTATAGGGTCCCTGCCTACCCCATGGGGCTTTTGTGGGGATTAAGTAGGTTAATGCAGCTAATGTTTAGCACCTGGAGCCTAGGAGGTTTTTAATAGATATCTGAGGAATTGAGTCAGCCAACTTAATGCCCAGGGAAGCTATTGCTGGGAAAAGACTGATAGTGATCCTGTGGTGTAGAATTTAGTAGGATGAGATGATGGAGAAAGGAGTTTACTATCTTAAGACAGCAATAATTCTGCATGTCTCTGGCAGTCATGCTTTTTGACCTTCTGGTCTACCCACTTTTGCTTAGGTTTCTTTCTTTGGTTTCAGCCTCTTTGTGACTTCTTACCTCCCTCCCTCCTTCTCCTGCTTCCATCCTATCATCTTTCCTTCCACCCCTCCCTCCTTCTCTCCAGGCTTCCTCATATTCATTCTATTCATACTGCTGTCATAAAACCCCACCAACATTACTCCATACAAGTTACTCAGGGTAATTTAAGAGCAGCCACTGTGGGACAGGCTACCCAGGAGGATCCACAGGAACACTGAGTCACTGATCTGTGGGAGCTGGGGCAGGGGGCCAGGCTCAGCCTCTACAGCTGGGCTGACCTGAGAATGGAGTCCCTACTATAGTTTAAAGTACTAAATACAGTTGACTCTTGAACAACCCAGGTTTGAACTGTGTGGCTCTGCTTATTTCAATAGTAAATACTATAGTGCTAAGTCAAGTGGGTCTTAGAAAGCATCACTACAAACAAAGCTAGTGGAGGTGATGGAATTCCAATTGAGCAAGACAAATTAAGAATATAGGATTAATAAATACACACTACTATATATAAAGTAAATAACAAAGACTTACTATGTAGCACAAGAAACTATATTCAGTATCTTGTAATAACACATAATGGAGAAAAATCTACAAAAGAATAATATATATGTGTGTGTATGATCAAATCACTTTGCTGTACACCTGAAACTAACACACTATTATAAAACAACTACACTTCAACTTAAAAAAATAAACTAGGACAATATGTCTTATTCAAAGAATGCAAGAATACTTCAATACCAGAAATCTGCATATGACTCACCACATTAACAACTCATAAACAGAAAGTCACACAAAAACTATATAGTTGCTGAAAAGGCATTACAAAGTTTAACAACATTCTTCATAAGAATTGTTTTTAAAAATAGATTCTTCTGTGTATGTGTAGGGCTTCCCTGTTGGCTCAGCTGGTAAACAATAGGCCTCAGTTCAGTCGCTCAGCTGTGTCCAACTCTTTGTGACCCCATGCACTGCAGCATGCCAGGATTCCCTGTCCATCACCAACTTACAGAGCTTACTCAAACTCATGTCCATTGAGTTGGTGATGTCATCCAACCATCTCATCCTCTGTAGTTGCCTTCTCTTCCTGACTTCTATCTTTCCCAGCATCAGAGTCTTTTCAAATGAGTCAGTTCTTCTCATAAGGTGGCCAAAGTATTCAGTTTCAGCTTCAACATCAGTTCTTCTAGTGAATATCCAGACTGATTTCGTTTAGGATGAGCTGGTTGGATCTCCTTGCAGTCCAAGGGACTCTAAAGAGTATTCTCCAGCATCACAGTTCAAAAGCATCAATTCTTTGTCACTCAGCTTTCTTTATAGTCCAACTCTCACATCCATTCATGACTACTGGAGAAACCATAGACTGACATTTTTCTAGACTGACATTTGTCAGCAAAATAATGTCTCTGGTTTTTAATATGCTGTCTAGGTTGGTCATACCTTTTCTTTCAAGGAGAAAGCATCTTTTAATTTCATGGCTGCAGTCACCATCTGCAGTGATTTGGGAGCCCCCCAAAATAAAGTCTCTCACTGTTTTCATTGTCTTTGCATCTATTTGCCATGGAGTGATTGGACAAAAATCCATAATCTTAGTTTTTCTGAATGTTGAGTTTTAAGTCAGTTTTTTCACTCTCCTCATTCACTTTCATCAAGAGGCTCTTTCATTCTTCTTCACTTTCTGACACAAGGGTGGTGTCATCTGCATTCCTGAGGTTGTTGATATTTCTCCCAGAAATCTTGATTCCAGCTTGTACTTCATCCAGTCTGAAATTTCACATGATGTACATCATGTGAAATTTCAGACTGGATGAAGTACAAGCTGGAATCAAGATTTCTGGGAGAAATATCAACAACCTCAGGAATGCAGATGACACCACCCTTGTGTCAGAAAGTGAAGAAGAATGAAAGAGCCTCTTGATGAAAGTGAATGAGGAGAGTGAAAAAACTGACTTAAAACTCAACATTCAGAAAAACTAAGATTATGGATTTTTGTCCAATCACTCCATGGCAAATAGATGCAAAGACAATGAAAACAGTGAGAGACTTTATTTTGGGGGGCTCCCAAATCACTGCAGATGGTGACTGCAGCCATGAAATTAAAAGATGCTTTCTCCTTGAAAGAAAAGGTATGACCAACCTAGACAGCATATTAAAAACCAGAGACATTATTTTGCTGACAAATGTCAGTCTAGAAAAATGTCAGTCTATGGTTTCTCCAGTAGTCATGAATGGATGTGAGAGTTGGACTATAAAGAAAGCTGAGTGACAAAGAATTGATGCTTTTGAACTGTGATGCTGGAGAATACTCTTTAGAGTCCCTTGGACTGCAAGGAGATCCAACCAGCTCATCCTAAACGAAATCAGTCTGGATATTCACTAGAAGAACTGATGTTGAAGCTGAAACTGAATACTTTGGCCACCTTATGAGAAGAACTGACTCATTTGAAAAGACTCTGATGCTGGGAAAGATAGAAGTCAGGAAGAGAAGGCAACTACAGAGGATGAGATGGTTGGATGACATCACCAACTCAATGGACATGAGTTTGAGTAAGCTCTGTAAGTTGGTGATGGACAGGGAATCCTGGCATGCTGCAGTGCATGGGGTCACAAAGAGTTGGACACAGCTGAGCGACTGAACTGAGGCCTATTGTTTACCAGCTGAGCCAACAGGGAAGCCCTACACATACACAGAAGAATCTATTTTTAAAAACAATTCTTATGAAGAATGTTGTTAAACTTTGTAATGCCTTTTCAGCAACTATATAGTTTTTGTGTGACTTTCTGTTTATGAGTTGTTAATGTGGTGAGTCATATGCAGATTTCTGGTATTGAAGTATTCTTGCATTCTTTGAATAAGACATATTGTCCTAGTTTATTTTTTTAAGTTGAAGTGTAGTTGTTTTATAATAGTGTGTTAGTTTCAGGTGTACAGCAAAGTGATTTGATCATACACACACATATATATTATTCTTTTGTAGATTTTTCTCCATTATGTGTTATTACAAGATACTGAATATAGTTTCTTGTGCTACATAGTAAGTCTTTGTTATTTACTTTATATATAGTAGTGTGTATTTATTAATCCTATATTCTTAATTTGTCTCTCTCATGGTTTATTATTTTTTAAAAATTCTAATGCTTTCAGATATGCAATGACACCACCCTTATGGCAGAAAGTGAAGAGCAACTAAAAAGTCTCTTGATGAAAGTGAAAGAGAAGAGTGAAAAAGTTGGCTTAAAGCTCAACATTCAGAAAGCAAAGATCATGGCATCTGGTCCCATTACTACATGGGAAATAGATGGGGAAACAGTGGAAACAGTGTCAGACGTTATTTTGGGGGGCTCCAAAATCATTGCAGATGGTGACTGCAGCCATGAAATTAAAAGACACTTACTCCTTGGAAGGAAAGTTATGACCAACCTAGATAGTATATTCAAAAGCAGAGACATTACTTTGCCGACAAAAGTCCGTCAGGTCAAGGCTATGGTTTTTCCTGTGGTCATGTATGGATGTGAGAGTTGGACTGTGAAGAAAGCTGAGCACCAAAGAACTGATGCTTTTGAACTGTGGTGTTGAAGAAGACTCTTGAGAGTCCCTTGGACTGCAAGGAAATCCAACCAGTCCATTCTGAAGGAGATCAGCCCTGGGATTTCTTTGGAAGGAATGATGCTAAAACTGAAACTCCAGTACTTTGGCCACCTCATGCGAAGAGTTGACTNCCTTGGACTGCAAGGAAATCCAACCAGTCCATTCTGAAGGAGATCAGCCCTGGGATTTCTTTGGAAGGAATGATGCTAAAACTGAAACTCCAGTACTTTGGCCACCTCATGCGAAGAGTTGACTCACTGGAAAAGACTCTGATGCTGGGAGGGTTTGGGAGCAGGAGGAGAAGGGGACGACAGAGGATGAGATGGCTGGATGGCATCACTGACTCGATGGATGTGAGTTTGAGTGAACTACGGGAGACGGTGATAGACAGGGAGGCCTGGTGTGCTGCAATTCATGGGGTTGCAAAGAGTCGGACACGACTGAGTGACTGAACTGAACTGAATGCATTCTGCTTGCTAATATTTCTTGATATTTGTATTAGTATTTGTAAATGAAATTTGTTGGTAGTTTTCTTTTTTGCGCATGCTATTTTGTCAGGCTTTGTACAACTGTTACACTTGTTTCATAAAACTTATTTGGGTGATTTCCTTTTAAAATCTTTTTTCTAAAAGAGTTCAAATATTGTTGGAGCTATTTGTTACTTAATAATAAGTCATTGGGATGTAATGTACAGAATAGTGACTATAGGTAGTAATACTGTATTGTATTTAAAAGTTACTGAGAGTTCCCCAGCAGCTTTCACACTTCCAAAGCATCAAACTCTTTTTGTTTGTTCAACTTTAAGTTGAACAAACTTAAGAAAAAAAAGTGTAACTATATGTGGTGATGAGAGTTAACTAGATTTATTTTGGTGATCAATTTGCATTATATACAAATAGTGAATTATGTTGCACACTTGAAACTAATATAACATTATGGGTCAATTTATGTCAATTGAAAAACGTTTGGTAGAACTTCTTGATGAAAGAAGTGGAGCCAGTTACTATTTTGAAGAATAACTCATACTTTTTCCACTTTTTTTCTATTTAATTGTTATGTTCAAAATATATTGTGCCTGTTTCACTTTGATTTCTTTTTGGACTCCAGAGTTGTTCCTGAACATTTTGTTATCATCTTGTCTTCTATGTCTTTCTCCTTGCGTTTTCTGTTGTCTTTGCTTTATGGAAATTGCTGTGTATTATTTATTGCAAAGATATAACTTATAATTCAGTTCAGTTCAGTTGCTCAGTCATGTCCAACTCTTTGCGACCCCATGAATTGCAGCACACCAGGCCTCCCTGTCAATCACCAACCCTGGAGTTCACTCAGACTCATGTCCCTCAAGTTGGTGATGCCATCCAGCCATCTCATCCTCGGTTGTCCCCTTCTCCTCCTGCCCCCAATCCCTCCCAGCATCAGAGTCTTTTCCAGTGAGTCAAATCTTGGCATAAGATGGCCAAAGTACTGCAGTTTCAGCTTCAGCATCATTCCCTCCAAAAAACACCCAGGGCTGATTTCCTTTAGGATGGACTGGTTAGATCTCCTTGCAGTCCAAGGGACTCTCAAGAGTCTTCTTCAACACCACACTTCAAAAAGCATCAATTCTTCAGCACTCAGCTTTCTTCACAGTCCAACTCTCACATCCATAGATGACCACAGGAAAAACCATAGCCTTGACCTGACGGACCTTTGTTGGCAAAGTAATATATCTGCCTTTTGATATGTTGTCTAGGTTGGTCATAACTTTCCTTCCAAGGAGTAAGTGTCTTTTAATTTCATGGCTGCAGTCATCATCTGCAGTGATTTTGGAGCCCAGAAAAATGAAGTCTGACACTGTTTCCACTGTTTCCCCANAGTTGGACTGTGAAGAAAGCTGAGCACTGAACAATTGATGCTTTTGAACTGTGGTGTTGGAGAAGACTCTTGAGAGTCCCTTGGACTGCAAGGAGATCCAACCAGTCCATTCTGAAGGAGATCAGCCCTGGGATTTCTTTGGAAGGAATGATGCTAAAACTGAAACTCCAGTACTTTGGCCACCTCATGAGAAGTTGACTCATTGGAAAAGACTGTGATGCTGGGAGGGATTGGGGGCAGGAGGAGAAGAGGACGACAGAGAATGAGATGGCTGGACGGCATCACGGACTCGATGGACGTGAGTTTGAGTGAACTCCGGGAGATGGTGATGGACAGGGAGGCCTGACGTGCTGCGATTCATGGGGTTGCAAAGAGTCGGACATGACTGAGCAACTGAACTGAATTAACATATAGACCTTTTTGCATCAGTAAGGCCCCATTAATCCACCTCTTTTACCCCTGCTCTAAACACCAAAGGAAGAGAGACTTCCAGTATCTTCTTCCAGGACAGAGGAACTGCTTGCCTTACGTTTTCACGTCAAAAAGAGGTTGCACCAAAAAAGATACCCTCCAGGACGCCCCTGGTGGCACAGTGGATGGGAGTCTGCCTGCCAGTGCAGGGGTCATGGGATTGATCCCTGGTCTGGGAAGATTCCACATGGCACGGGGCAACTAAAGCCTGGGCCCCACAGCTATTGAGCCCTTTCTCTAGAGCCTGCGAGCCACAACTAGTGAGCCCCTATGCAGCAACTACTGCAGCCTGAGTGCCTAGAGCCCAGGCCTCTCACAAGAGAAGCCACCACAGTGAGAAGCCTGTGCAGCACAGCCAAGAGTAGCCCCCGCTCTCCGCAACTAGAGAAAGCCCTCACACAGCCAACACAGCGCAACCCAAACCAATGAACGAATTATATATAAAAACGATATACACAGTCCAAATGTAAAATAGTACAGTCACTATGGAAAACAGTTTGGAGGCTCCTCAAAAACTTAAAAACAGAATTACCATATGATCCAGTAATTTCTGTGTATGTACTCCCCAAATTGAAAGCAATGTCCTGGAGAGATAATTGTACACACGTGTTAATAGCAGTACTATTCACAACAGACAAAAGATATAAATAAATCAAGTGTCTATTGATAGATGAACTAAGTGTAGTTAAGACATGGAGTGGAATATTATTCAGCTTTAAAGAGGAAGGAAACTGATATATATAATGGATGAAAACTGAAAACATTATGCTAAATGAAATAAGCCAGACACAAAAGGACAAATATCGTATGATTTCACTTACACGAGATACCAAGAGTATACAAAATCATAAAGACAGAAACTGGAATGATGACTGTCAGATTTGGAAGTCAGGGTGAGGGGTTATTGCTTAAAGGGTACAGAGTTTCACTTTGAGATGATTAAAAAGTTCTGGAAATTAATAATGGTAATGGTGGTATGACATTGTGAATGTACCTTATGTCAATAACTATATACATAATAATTAAAATGGTAAACTTATGTTATATATATTTTACCACAATTACATATATGCATAATATATACACATTATATATATGTGTGTGTATATATATATAAGAGTGGGCTTCCATCCTGGCTCAGATGGTAAAGAATCTGCCTGCACATGGAAGCAACCTAGATGTCCATCAGCAGACAAATGGATAAGGAAGTTGTGGTACATATACACAATAGAATATTACTCAGCTATAAAAGGAACACATTTGAGTCAGTTCTAATGAGGTGGATGAAACTGGTGCCTATTATACAGAGTGAAGTAAGTCAGAAAGGAAAACACCAATACGGTATATTAACGCATATATAGGGAATTTAGAAAGATGGTAACGACAATCCTATATGCAGGGCAACAAAAAAGACACAGATGTAAAGAACAGACTTTTGGACTCTGTGGGAGAAGGTGAGGATGGGATGATTTGAGAGAATAGCGTTGAAACGTGTATATTACCATATGTTACTAGGTGACCAGTACAAGCTGGATGCATGAAGCAGGGCACTCAAAGCCGGTGCTCCGGGACAACCCAGAGGGATGGGATGGGGAGGGGGGTTCAGGATGGGGACACACATGCACCTGTGGCTGATTTTTGTCTATGTATGGCAAAAAACCATCACAGTATTATAAAGTAATTATCCTCCAATTAAAATAAATTAATTTTAAAATTAATAAGAGAATCTGCCTGCAATGCAGAAGACCTGGATTCAGTCCCTGCATTGGGAAGATCCCCTGGAGGAGGGCATGGCAACCCGCGCCGGTATTTTTGCATGGCGAATCCCCATGGACAGAGGTGCCTGACGGATTACAGTCCATGGGGTCACAGAGTTGGACACAACTTAGCGACTAAGCACAGCCCAGCATATATATAGGAGCAGAAAATGGCACCCCACTCCAGTATTCTTGCCTGGAAAACTCCATGGACAGAGAAGCCTGGTGGGCTACAGTCCAGGGGTCACAAAGGATCATATGCAACTGAGCACACACACATGTATTTACACGCCTAGGTCTCATTCCTGCTTATGTAGAAAAACTGCTGGCAGATGTACCTAATTTTTTTTTTTAATTATAAATTGGGCTCTGGATGGCCCCCCCATTGAGGGATTCCATTATATATAATAATTCTTGAGTTACTGATAAACTGTGTATAGGTTTCATTCTAATCTACAGTATGATTTTAGTCTTCCTCAGCTATTTCTATTGTCCTCATAAAATTGCAAGTGAAGACCCTCCCAGTTTGGGTCTTCACAATTGGGAGACCAGTTCTGAATAAGAAGAGGCGACTAGGACCAGGTCAGCACTCATGAGTGTTTCAGTCGAGATTCTGGACCCAGGTTTGGCAGCTCTGAGTTGCACCTGTGAGTGCTATGCGTTTCAGCAGTAGTTAGCAATAAAGGAAACTACTAGAGATTGACACTAAACAAAAAAGAGCTAAAACAACATAATAGCAAAATTACCTCATATAATGTCATTTTATAAGTAGTTCCATTAAGGATATTGGCAACATTTAGAAATAATATTCTTGTGTTTGGGTTCACTGGCACCAAAGATAATAATCATATGCATACATGCATAGTTAAATGGATTCGAGGAAAAGATATGGTCGTTCCATTCCTCTGTGGCCTGTTTAAACAACTATGCAAGCACCAGGATCCAAGAAATAATTGTCCCTCTGCTCCAAATACTATCCTAATGAGCCATAGCAAATTTGAAAGCCAAACCTTTCATTTGTGTCCAATTCAGCTGCCTGTTTGCAGACATACTCTGCCAGTTTGCTAAAACAAACTTTCCTGCTATATGAAGTCATTATCTTTAACCCAGGAAGCAACTAATGGTTAGTGAAGGTTTGGAATCCTGTATTAATAACATAATATCATGAAAAATGCTGTAGTGGGTAAGGAAGAAAATACATCAAATAGATCAGAATGTTTGTCAGCTCTTATCAAAAGTATATCAATGTAATCCAATAATTCATTAATGTACTATACTGAGATTTTATTTTCCATTGTATCCTGACTTTTTTGTGTGCTTAACTACATATATTTTCATCCCTAGAAAGTGACTATTTTTAGGTAAGCCACTGAGTCAACTTCTTTGCCCCTTTGCATATTTTGATCTGATTTAAAACCGATTGCCAGCAGTTGTGCAGACTGGATAGTGATTCTAGTTGATAAACCAGTCCTGCTGAGTTCACCTGTTTGGGTTCCATATAACCAGGAATTACTCAAATGGCTTGGGTCTGGTCATTTTTGTGGATGCTAAACTATATAAATTTATTCTTTGGAAGGTGAAGTCAGGATTTGTTTCATTTTTCTCACATCTTCCCTATACATGATTCCTCCCCTAGTCAGAAGACTGAACCCACTTACACAGTGAGTGTTTAGATCATCACAGTAACAGCCAGCCTTGGGCCCCCACCATGAATTTCGCTGTAGAAGTGTGGGTGTCATCCTGTAGATTCTTGGTTCCTCAAATAATTACTACCTGAAAGCAGGATATGTTATTGAAATTCGCATCAAGGGTTTAAAATCCCACTAGTAGAACTATTTGCTATGTAAGTTCTCCTAGTTTTCCTAGGGTTTCTAGTTTGTCACTTGGCCAAGAATCCCGTTCAGTGTATTCCCCGCACCCCACTCACTCTGCTGCTGCTGCTGCTAAGTCACTTCAGTCGTGTCCGACTCTGTGTGACCCCATAGACGGCAGCCCACCAGGCTCCCCCATCCCTGGGATTCTCCAGGCAAGAATACTGGAGTGGGTTGCCATTTCCTTCTCCAATGCATGAAAGAGAAAAGTGAAAGTGAAGTCGCTCAGTCTGTCTGACTGTTAGCGACCCTATGGACTGCAGCCCACCAGGCTACTCCGTCCATTGGACTTTCCAGGCAAGAGTACTGGGGTGGGGTGCCATTGCCTTCCCCGCCCACTCACTCTACCACCACTAAAAATCAATAACTCTTCATTTATTTTATTTCAAACATCCCAGTCACTCATCCTAGTCTCAGTGCTTCTCATCAGAGGAATCATCATTTTTCATTTAGAGTATCTGAGCTATAAAATGCAGCATTTCAAAATGACTTCACACACCTGACAATTTTACATGGATAGACGCGGACTAAGCACTTCTGGGCACCAGGCAGCGTACCAGGCTCTGGGGACTTGCGGTGACCAAAAGTAAACGTGTCCTGCCCTCATGAGCTTATTGACCTGTAGGAGGCACTGCCCTCATGGAAGGCAGAGAGTATGTTTAGGGACTGACCCTTTGGGAAGCAATAAACAAGGTTTTATTTACAAGCTCTGTGTATAAAATTTTCTGTTTACATACTTAAAATACCTAAATGAGCACTGAGGAAATGACAGCTTAACTCTTCACGTGGTGTTCCCCACACACACACCCCCACCACTATTAAGAATCAATAACTCCTCTTTCATTTTATTTCAAATATCCCAGGCACTCATCCTAGTCTCAGTGTTTCTCAACAGAGGAATCGTCTACTTTTGCTCCACATTCAGAATATCAAAACTCCCCTGAAAAAGATTTTACATGTGTGCAGGGCTTCTCAGGTGGTGCTAATGGTAAGGAACTCACCTGCCAGATTTATATGTAGGTGTATATATTAATAGTAACAGCTGTGTGTGTACAATTGACCCTTGAACAGTGGTGGGGTTAATCTGAGTATAGTTTATAGTTGGCCCTCCATATTAGTTCCTCTGCATTTACAAAGGGTGTTCAGTTCAGTTCATTTCAGTCGCTCAGCTATGTCCGACTCTTTGCAACCCCATGAACTGCAGCACGCCAGGCCTCCCTGTCCATCACCAGCTCTTAGTGGGCTGGCCCACCGCCACCTGCTCTATATCTTAGTCCCTTTATCATCTGTGTTTTATCCACTAGTGTTTTCTGCACTGGACAGAAAGAGGCACACCTCAACATGTCCCATGCTGCTCCATTAAACTCTACGGCTGTAGAACTCCAGAAAGAAACTGTTAAAATTTCCTACCATCCTATGGGCTCTGGTATAAAAAAGTTGGCAGGGCACAAAATTAACATTTTTTCTTGATAGAAAAATAGTGTGACAACATTAAGTTCCATATTAATGGAAGAAATACTTTGGCACTCATTGGAACAGGGCTTTGGGTATAAAAAAATGACATGAGGAACAGTGTTGCATTCAGAGTCCTATTTGAAACAACGATGCCACCATTTCATTTGTCTGAATGGAACCTAACATGGTAGAAAAGGGATTAGGAAGGAGATTTTGATTCACTTTTAGGTCCTTCTTTTAAAATTAAGCCATTTTATCTCTTTTAAATGTGCCCCCTACCCTCCCCACACACCAGAGTCTCATAAAATAGTTTTTTCTACATGAGTGATTAGTTTCCTTCTCTATACAGATTTTGGGGGAATTGTCATTTTGTGCCTATGAAACAAAAGAAAATTTGATTCAGAAGATTAAAAACACATTCTTGCCTGCTCTAATTATAAAGATTAAAAGCATCGGGCCTCATCTAAACAGTGAACTTAGAGGATAAATATATGTTTGTCCAGATGTTTACCAAGCTCAAGAGAGCAGTTTCATTTGTTCTAAACCCATGCACATGGAGCCTTCCACACGCTGGGTCCTGATGCCCCCCGCTGAACCTCTGTGCTGTCCGGTTTGTGTGGAAGGACAGTGTCACAACTCCAGGACGAGGGCTTTGTCGATGTCAAGAGGCACTAGACTTGAGCTATTTAAGTGGCACAAATAAGAAACATAATGTGTGTCTTTTTGTGAGTGTTTATGTTTGTGTTTCATTCTACTCAGATGAATAAAAGACTTCTCTTCCACATCTGAGTAAATGAAATGATCAAGCAAGAATGTGCCCCACATGTGTTCAAAAGCCAAGGAAATGGCTATATTTAGGATGCTATTCACTGTAATAATACTAAAAATACTTTTTAATTGGCCCAGTTACTTCCTGATAGTTGAGATCTCCTATATTGTTTTTTAATTATCTAGATCCTCGTAATGGTTAATATTATGCATCTACTTGGAGATGTTTTGGGGTGAGATTAACATCTAAATCGGTGAACTTTGCATGGAGCAGGTTGTCCTTCATGTTATGGATGGGCCTCACTCACACAGCAGAAGGCCTGAGTGAAACGAAAAGATTGATGTTGCTGGGCAAGGGGGAATTCTCTGGAAGATTGCCTTTGGACTTGATCAGCACCATCTTGGGAATGCAGTCTGCCAGCCTACGCTGCAGATTTTGGGCTTGCCAGCCTCCGTAATCGTGGAACCAATTTTTTTTTTTTTTTTATAACACATAAACCTCTCTCACTCTTTCTTTCTCTCTCTCGTACTGGTTCTGTTTCACCAGACAGTCCTGACTAACATGCTTCCTTTCCTACATTTCCCTTCTGTCCCTGAATTTCTACATTTTGTAAAGTGAACCCAGATCAATATTTTATGCTTTTTCTTCTTTTAGTGGTAAACTAAGATGACTTGTTCTATATAATAAAAAAATAGATGTAAGAATATATAGGGATAAGTAGATGAGAATGTATCAGGCAGGGTAGCAAGAAATAAAATTCTACCCTAAAGAATTTAACCAAAAAATGATTATTTACAGAAGTATAGACACAGTTAAGGGAACTATAACTAGGAATAGTGAAACCCTCAGGGAACCAACATTAGCAGGAAGGTTACCACCCAACAGCCCGAAGGGACAAAGGCCATGTTTCCAGAGCCCATGAGTCTTGGAGGGGCTGCCTGGCAGCGGCTGCTATATGAGGAGGAGGTGGCCACAGTCAGACTATGACTGAAGCAAGGAGCAGAGGAAGAAATACCCTGATCTTTCTCCCATCCTTTCTCTGATCTCCTGCCACTGCCTCCTGTTGTCTGAACCCAACCAGATGTCAATGGCCAGGAACTGGGAGATGCAGTCTAGAGAGCCTAGCCTCCTGGGGCACATGACAGTATAGAGGGGATAGATCTGGGGAGACAAGTGGGATAGCTTGCAGATCTTCAAAATAGCCCAGAAGATCTTGCTAAGGACTGAAGAATAATCACCCTTCACCTCCAGTTGACCTCCCAGCTTTGATGACTGAAGAAAGCCTCTCCCAGCTCTATGCAGGAGCTTTTTCTTTCTGGAAACTTGCTCTTTTCTAGAGGGATCAGTATGATTCTACTCACTGGATGTAACAGAAAATTTATAAACCATGGAAAGAACTTTCCAGAACAGCTGTGAGTGATAAGACTGGATGGAATCAGCAAGAGGCCTATTTGCAGAGCATGAGAGAGGAGCCTGAGGAGCTCAGAAGTTGAGCCTGATTCTGAGGCTTCAAGTATTTAATTGAAAACAGAGCAGGCAGGCAGTGAACACAAATGAGTGCAAAGGAAAGAAATTCTGATTATTTGCAAAGATGCCTTGATGTTCTAAATCCCAATGTTCATCCATTCCTTTGGGTAAAAGCATCTTATTTTAAAAAGCAGACACTTTGTGTAAGCTGCAGGAAGGTGGGTGGTACAGTTGTGTGGCCAACTCTGTCTTAGGAATTAACTTTTGAGATTATTTGCCATAAAAGAGGAGGTCGGAATTGATGACGGTACCTTTTGTGTTCTTCACAGAATATTCTCCCAAGGTCAGCATGAGATTACAAAGGCTCTAATCAGCTGGTGAGACTCTTTTGGCCTTGTTTGCTTCTCGGTGTGGGACCTCATATATAAAGCAGAGAGAAAGTAGCTGAAGAAATAATTGCTGAATGCATCTGTTCAGTCCCTATGGTTATCACCAATCACATGTCTTAGTCTGCTCAGGCTATTATAACAAAATACTATAGATCAGGTGATGAGATGATTAGATAGCAAAATTGAGTTTAGCTAGCAAAGTTGAGGTAAGACTGCTGATTCCATCCAATCTTACCACCCACAGCTATTCCATCACCGACTCAACAGACCTGAGCTTGAGCAAACTCCAGGAGACAGTGAAGGACAGGGAAGTCTGGCATGCTTCAGTCCATGGTGTCACAGAGAGTCAGACACCACCAAGCTACTGAACAGTGAACAGCAAACAGATCAGGTGGCTTAGACAACAGACATTGGTTTCTCAGGATTCTGGAGGCCAGAAAGTCCAAAATCCAGGTGCCAGTCAATTTAGTTCCTGGTGAGGACCCACTTCCTGGTTTGCAGCTGGCTGCCTTCTCACCGTGTCCTCATATGGTAGGAGGTCTGATGTCTCTTTCTCTTCTTACAATGACACTAATCTCATCCTGAAAGCCACAGCCTCATGACATCATCTTGCCCTAATTACCTCCCAAAGGCTTGCTCTGCAAACACCATCATGTTGGGAGTTAGGACTTCAACATATAAATTTTGGGGGGGACACAAACATTTGGTCCTTGATGAGATGGTACAAGGCACACACTGTGAAGATGTTTGCAAAATTGCTACTAGGAGTATTGGTAAAATGTTAGCCTTTTTCCTTCAGCTTGACTTTGATCCATTATTCTAGTGTTTTAAATCATTGGTTTTACACATACAGAGATTAAATGTATTGTATATTACTTCACTGGCAAAGGAAGTATGTGATCCTCCAGCTCAGTGACAGATGGCCAAAGTTTACAAAATCACTAAGAAAACATACTCAATGCATTAAAACAAAGTTCACTGCGAACACTGAACTGTTTCTTTTATATTTTGATCCGTAAGGTAACAGCTCTCTAATCTGGAAAAAAGAAAACACTGAACATCATTTAAAAAGAACCAACACCCTCTTTAGCTGTTCAGAGCAGTTTCTGTTTTTGGATTAAAAGGCACTAAGTAAAACATTTCTAACGGAACAGTTACATGAGGCAACCTTGAAGAGAAAATTGCTGACATGAATGGTATTCCACTATATCAGTGTGATAAAAATTGAATTATCTTCCTTATAATACTTTGTGGATAAAAATTTGCTAGGCAACATGACAGTAATGAAAAATCTGGAAAAGAATTAGGAAATAATTACTGTTTACATGAGAGCTATTCAATTATTTATGCAAGAAAATCTCTCAACTTCACTATGATGTCATTCTCCAAAGTGAAAATGTATACTTGAATGTCTCTTGTCGGTCTATAAATCTATCCTTATATCTACATCTCTCTCCCTTATAGATGTTATTCTCATGGTTAATTAGAATGTCTCAGGATTTGTAGAAATAAGAAATCTAGGGAGAGGGACTTCCCTGGCAGTCTAGTGGTTAAGATTGGTCCCTCTTCCAATGCATGGTGGACAGGTTTGATCCCTGGTTGGGGAACTCAGAGACCACATACTATGTGGTGTGGCCAAAAATTTTTTTTAAAAGAAAAGAAATCTAGGAAGAAAATACCTTCTTGACATCACAATCAATTCGTTTGTTTATTTACATGTCATTGATCAAAGTAAATTTTTGAGAGATGGAAACTATTATTCTCTGTGTCTGCAATAGGGCGATCAGAAGCTCTAGGCAGAGAACACAAGTATGTCTGTGATTCCCTGTGTACACCGTCTGACCCACTGCTACAACTTCAGGTGTTTTCATCATGATAGTGAAGGTGAAGAACAAGGGCACCAAGTGAAGTTTGGAGTCATGGTTCAGAGGCAAAGGAGTGGCTCTACAGCAGGGCCTGAGGGTCCATGTGAAAGAGATGAAACAAGCAACCTTTCTGGTAGACACTTCAGTCCTTGATGGAAGACTGTGTTTCCAGAAATTGAATTAAAACCTCTACTTGGGGAATTTAAAGGGAAGAATGGATCACATTGCCTGTGAATTTTTTTTAACATGGTAATGACTCTTAGTACCTAGAATAAGGAAATAAGAGGTTATCATGAGGTAACACAAGAATGGAGAATCAGGAAGACTAAAACAATGAAACAGACAGACATCATGCCACAGGGTATATATTCTTTCTTAAAAGTTCAAAGATGCTACAATTTCTGTGGCATATATAACCCTCCTAATAATCCCTAAGAGGGCTTCCCAGGTACTCAGTGGTAAAGAATCTGTCTGCCAAGCAGGGAACCCAATTTTCAGTCATTTGAATGTATCCTAAGGCAATTATGCTAGTTAGATCATATGAGATGATTTCATATGAGAAACACACATTTGAATTAAATACAGTGATGATAATAATGATATGCATTGAATACTTAACATATGCCAGACTTTTCTAACTGCCTTACTTCTAGCAACTAATTTCATCAAGGAGAGAGAACAAGCATCATAAAAATATAAATTTTATTGTTGGCAAAGTAATTCACTTTAAAAATGTATCTGCTAAATAAAATAAGGTGAAAATAAAACAATGTGGTCCCATGGATCACTGGTGACACAAAGAGGTATAATATTTATAATGTCTACCTTGGACAGGGATTAACATCTGGAATATACAGAGAAACTTCTGCATATCTACAACAACAAAATAATCCAATAGAAAAATGGGCAAAATGTGGAAGAGGATGTTTACAGAAGAGGAAACTCTTCGAGGTAAAAAACAGATGGACAGATGCTCTAACATTATTAATAAAGGAAATGAAAATAAAATAATGAGATATCACTTGTGCCCATTAACTAGGCAATAATCAGAGAGATGGGTGTTGCCTACCGTTGCGAGGATTGTGAGATTAGGAGTATCCTGGCCTTCTGGTGAAAGAGTAGACGGGGCAGCCATCTGTGAGGCAGTGACACCACTCAGCCCAGCTGAGGGTATGTCTAAGCCTGTTGAAGCAGGAGGCAGTCTCATGTCCTTCATCAGAAGCAGATGGATCTGGAGGACCGTACTGCAGCTAGAAGCAACAGACTCGATTTTCACATAGGAGCATGGGTAAATCTTAAAGTTATAGCACTGAGTGAACAAAGTAACAAACAGATGAGATATATAACATAATTATATTTCTATAAATAAAAGATACATCCTAAACTATTTAACACTTAGGAAAAACATACTGAAAAATCTTCCTGATATTACATTCGGCAATAATTGTTTGGCTATGACATCAAAAACAGGCCATGAAAGAAAAAAGTTGATAACTTGGACTTCATAAAGTTATAAACTTTTGTATACCAAAGGACACTATCAAGAGAGTAAAAAGGCAACCCATGGAATGGGAGAAAATATTTGCAAATCATGTATATCTGATGAGGCATTAATACCCGGGATATGAAAAAAATTCCTACAACTCAACAACCAAAAAACAAACAGCCTAATTTTAAAATGGGCAAAGAAATTGAATAGACACAATGCCAAAAAAAATATGCAAATAACCAATAATCATATTTAAAAATCCTCCACATCACTAGTCATTAGGGAAGTGCATGTTCAAACCATGGTAATGAATCACTTCACACCTATTAGGAGGGCTATTATTAAAAGAAAAACAAACCAGAAAATAGCAAGTAGTGGGAAAGATTTGGAGAAACTGGAAACCTATGTATCACTGGTGGGAATGTAAAGTGGTAGATCCATTGTGAAGAAAGAGTATGGTGGTTCTTCAGAAAATTAAACATAGGATTGCCATTCGATCCAGCAGTTACCCTTCTGGGTATATACCACAAAGAAGTGAAAGCAGGAACCTGATCAGATAGTTGTATACCTATATTCATAGCAGCGTTATTCACAATAGCCAATCAGTGGAAACAATCCAAGTGTCCATCAACAGATGAATGAATGAACAGGGTGTGGTACAGACATACAACAAAATATTATTCAGCCTTAAAAAGGAAGGAAACTGACTCATGCTACAATGTGGATGCACCTCAAAGATGTTACATTAAGTGAAATGTTAGTCACAAAAGAACAAATGTTGTCTGATACCGCCTCACCTATATGAGGGACCTGGAGTAGTCAAATTCATAAAGAGAGAAAGCAGTATGATGGTTGTCAGGGTGTGGAGGGAGGGGAAATGGGGAGTTATTATTTAATGAATGCAGAGTTTCATGGTTTGATGGAAAAATGGAGATGGATAGCTGTGATATACCTCACAAGTATATACATCACATATACTCTACATTATATTCCAAATGTATTTACTGCAACTGAACTATACATTTAAAGTGGTTTAAATGGTAAATTTTATGTTATGTATATTTTATCACAATTTGAAAAGTGAAAAATTTAAAAAGACAGAAAGATTCTGCACTTCCACTTCAGGGGACACAGGTTCAATCCCTGGTCAGGGACTATCCCACATGACGTGTGGCCAAAAAGTAAAAAAAAAAAAAAAAAAGACAAAAAACACGTAGCTTTGATAGTTTCAGAGAAGAGTTTCAGGAAAGTGTTTCAGAGAAGTTTCAGAGAAGAGTGCAGCAATTTTTTTTTTAAGAAGATGGGAGTTTATGTCTTACTGATGTCAAGCAGTCAAAACATATAATAATTCAGTGGTTGATGTTACACAGATTTTAAAATTAATGAGTTAATTAGTTCAAGAATAATTTTTAAGAGAAAATATATATTCACACAAAAGAGCAAATACCTCTTTCAAGGTATTTGTAAAACACACTTGGATGTTTGATGTGGGGAGGGGAAATGGGTTGGTTACAAGGATAAAAGGGAATAAACAAATGAATGGAAAAGGAGACTGGAAACATACTTGTAATCTCTCAATTCAGTTTATTAAATACTTATTAAGGTTCTACTTTTTCCAGAGACTTTATTTTCTCTTTCTGATGGTATCCAAGCCTAAATATGATTTATGAACATGGGGTAATGAGACTGTGTATTAATTTTAGTCAGAGAATTTCATGTGCCACAAGAATAGAGATAAAAATAAAAATTTATTATTGCAGGAAAGTTCCTTCTGAGATCTCTTATCTTTTTTATATGGAAAGATAAACTGCCATATAATAAATGAGATTCTATCTTCAATGTAGCTTTTATCTCAAGCAATGATATTAAACCAATAAAAGCTAAGAAATATAATTAAAAATAAGCCATAACATAAAAAATATGATAGATTTGGGGAAGATAAAATGTTATTTGGATTATTTGTGTATCAGTCTTTTATAAAAATAAAGCCTTAGAAGTACATTTATCTATTTCTAAGCCCAACTNACATCTAGATGTGTATAAGAGACAGGCTTTTATCTCAAGCAATGATATTAAACCAATAAAAGCTAAGAAATATAATTAAAAATAAGTCATAACATAAAAAATATGATAGATTTGGGGAAGATAAAATGTTATTTGGATTATTTGTGTATCAGTCTTTTATAAAAATAAAGCCTTAGAAGTACATTTATCTATTTCTAAGCCCAACTACTAAAAATTCAACATGCCCTAATAAAATTCATCCTTAATAATTCTCAACCACTCATTAAGTCAGAAAATATTTATTAAATTCCTACCATGTGCCAGACACTGGGGCTCAATTACCATTCTACACTATAACTTTCAAATTTATATCTCTACCCCAGGTTTCTCTGAATTCCAAACCCATAGCATAACCTTCTTTATATAACTTGACTCTATCAAAAGAACTTTAAACCCAACATGTCCCCCCACCGCAAAAAATCCCTTGATATTCAGCCCCAAGAAATGTTCTTTGAGTTATTTTTCTCTAGAAGAATAGTTCCACAATCCATCTCATTGGCACAAGCCAGAATCTTGGTGATTCTGGAATCATGATAAGTGATTATCCTGATCACTCTCTCTGTCATTTGTCTTAATTGATTTTATTTTTTAAGTATTTCCCCAATACATTCACTTTCCTCCACCTTCAGTTGCCATCACAGTCCAAGCTATCTTATTATCTCTGATTTCTTGATGGGGCTCTATGCCAAAAATATACCCAGCCTTCCAAATCATTCTCTACACTGAAACCAGATCTAGTCACATCATTTCCTATCCCTCCTCCCCTCCTAAGAATCAGTGTCCCTTAAGTTGGAGAAAGCAGTGTTTAAGGTGGCCAGTGGTGCATTCATAGCGTGCTTCTACCTTCTCTTTGTCCTCTCATCCTACTCTCCCCTTCATTCTCCTTGCCCTTCCACAGTGGCCTTCAAGTTCAGTCCCTCATAGGCACCATGCTGCCTCCTTCCATAGCATCTTTGGACATGATCTTCTCATAGATTGGAATATTCTTCCACTTCTTCTTTCTCCCCTTTTCCTTTTTCTTGTCTATCTCATCCACTCACTCACAAATGCTTATTGAAAACCTACTCCTTGCAGGTACTAATTCAGGTGCCCCTGGCTCAGTGATAAAATAAACTCCCCAACCTCTTGAAGGTCTCATTTTAGTGAGTTGAATTTAAGACTCTGGTGTATTAACTCTGCCTGAGCTCAGTGTTCCTTCTTCAGAGAAGTCTGATCAAAGTCCGAACAAAGAGATCAGGTCTCTTTGTTACAAGTTCTCAAAACCCCATGTACTCCTTGCTAGTACTAAGTCAACTCAAAATGCATTAAAGACTTAAAAGTAAGACCTGAATCCATGAAAAGTTCTAGAACAAGATGTAGGCTCCTTGACATCAGTTTTGGCATTATTTTTTAGAGTTCAAAGCAAAAGCAAAGGCAAAAAAGCGAAAGTAAACAAGTGGGACCACCTCAAACTAAAAAAGCTTTTGTTTAGTCAAGGAAACTGTCAACCAAATAAAAAGGCAACATACTGAATGGGGTAAAATACTTGCAAATCATATATTTGATACAGGATTTAATATCTAAGAGATCAGGACTCTTGTTACAAGTTCTCAAAACCCCATGTACTCCTTGCTAGTACTTAGGCACAGACGGAAGGGTAACTTCCCTGGAGAGTTATGGGGTCCAGAGCTCCATGGAGAGGCAGATGTGTGTGGTGGTCATGCCTGGGGAGATCTCCCTAATGGTCTCAATTTCTCTGAGTCATAATCTAGACCTGCTCTGTCTGGGACAGTAGCTGCTCGCCACATGGGGCTACTGAGCCCTTTGAATGTGGCCAGTCTGAAGAGATGGGATAAGTCAACTCAAAATGCATTAAAGACTTAAAAGTAAGACCTGAATCCATGAAAAGTTCTAGAACAAGACGTAGGCTCCTTGACATCAGTTTTGGCAATTATTTTTTAGAGTTCAAAGCAAAAGCAAAGGCAAAAAAGCAAAAGTAAACAAGTGGGACCACCTCAAACTAAAAAAGCTTTTGTTTAGTCAAGGAAACCGTCAACCGAATAAAAAGGCAACATACTGAATGGGGTAAAATACTTGCAAATCATATATTTGATACAGGATTTAATATCTAAGAGATCAGGACTCTTTGTTACAAGTTCTCAAAACCCCATGTACTCCTTGCTAGTACTTAGGCACAGACGGAAGGGTAACTTCCCTGGAGAGTTATGGGGTCCAGAGCTCCATGGAGAGACATGTGTGTGGTGGTCATGCCTGGGGAGATCTCCCTAATGGTCTCAATTTCTCTGTGAGTCATAATCTAGACCTGCTCTGTCTGGGACAGTAGCTGCTCGCCACATGGGACTACTGAGCCCTTTGAATGTAGCCAGTCTGAAGAGATGGGNACATGTGTGTGGTGGTCATGCCTGGGGAGATCTCCCTAATGGTCTCAATTTCTCTGTGAGTCATAATCTAGACCTGCTCTGTCTGGGACAGTAGCTGCTCGCCACATGGGACTACTGAGCCCTTTGAATGTAGCCAGTCTGAAGAGATGGGTTATAAGTGCAAAACATACATCAGATTTTGAAGATTTTTTTAAAATATAAATTTATTTATTTTAATTGGACGCTAATTACTTTACAGTATTGTTTTGGTTTTGCCGTACATCAACATGAAGATTTTTAATTACAAAAAGTAGCAGATGTGTGTGGTGGTCATGCCTGGGGAGATCTCCCTAATGGTCTCAATTTCTCTGAGTCATAATCTAGACCTGCTCTGTCTGGGACAGTAGCTGCTCGCCACATGGGGCTACTGAGCCCTTTGAATGTGGCCAGTCTGAAGAGATGGGTTATAAGTGCAAAACATACATCAGATTTTGAAGATTTTTTTTAAATATAAATGTATTTATTTTAATTGGATCGATTAATGAAATGTCATAACAAAACCAAAACGGCATGTAGTTGTACTTCTAAAAATTAATGTTTTTCATTACACTATATAGAGTAAAATATTTTAACGGCACTTGTGTCGTAGAGTGAATACTCTACCATTGCTTCTAGGGGAAATATAGGGTTGGGTTCCTGAGAATCTCTGGTTATGACATTTCCACCAATTGATCAATACATAATCTTGATTTATGTGTGTTCCTATGTAAAGACACCTTATTTAATATCTCTTATCTCATTAACATTAAACTCATTGCCAACAGCACTGTAGCTCATGACGAATGAAGCTTATCTAACACACATATTTTTTCCATAAGCACGTCACAGTCTTCTTGTGTTCAGGAACAGTAGACAGCACTTCAAATTATGCTTCGGTTCAGTTCAGTTCAGTTGCTCAGTCGTGTCCTACTCTTTGCGACCCCATGCATCACAGCACGCCAGGCCTTGCTTAGGAGTCAGTTTAGACAAGAGACTCACCAACAAAAAAAACCGTACAAATACATAAACTGTGGCACTAAGTAAGCTGCAAAAAAGACACTGTTTGTATAGGATGAGAGCTGAAACAGAAGGCAGAGCATTGCCTTGTTTGACCTCAGCTGGCATGTGAGTCAGGTGATTCACATTTTTTACCACTCTTTACATGCACACAAATTGAGGTTAAAACAGACATGACTTAGCAACTGAACAACAAGAACAAACAGTCCTAAAATTCATAGAAAACCACAAAACCCCCAAATAACCAAAGCAATTTTGAGAATGAAGAATAAAGCTGGAGGCATCATACACCCTAACTTCAAGTGATATTGCAAAACTATCATAATCAAAATAGTATGATATTAGCATAAAAACAGACACATAGATCAATGGAACAGAATACAGAGCTCAGAAATAAACCAACACATATGTAGTCATTTCATTTATAACAAAAGAACCAAGAATATATAGTGGTGAAAGAGCAGTCTCCAACAAATTGTGTTGAAAAAACTGAACAGCTCTTTGCAAAAGAATGAAACTGGACCACTATGTAACACCACAGACAAAAGCCAACTAAAAATGCATTAAAGACTTGAAAGTAAGACCTGAAACCTTTAAAAGATCTAGAACAAAACATAAACTCCTTGACATCAGTCTTGGCAATTATTTTTTTGGATTTCAAAGCAAAAACAAAGTCAAAAAAGCAAAAATAAACAAGTGAGACCACCTCAAACTAAAAAAGCTTTTGAAAAGAACCTGTGTCCACCAATGAGTGGACAAGGAAACTGTGATAAATATACATATCAGTTAAGTTCAGTTCAGTCTCTTAGTGGTATCCAACTCTTTGCAACCCCATGGACTGCAGCACACCAGGCTTCCCTGTTCATCACCAACTCCCAGAGATTGCTCAAACTCATGTCCATTGAGTCGGTGATGCCATCCAACCATCTCATCCTCTGTTGTCCACTTCTCCTCCCATCTTCAATCTTTCCCAGCATCAGGGTCTTTTCCAGTGAGTCAGTTCTTTGCATCAGGTGGCCAAAGGATTGGCGTTTTAGCTTCAGCATCAGTCCTTCCAATGAGTATTCACGACTGATTGCCTTTAGGATGGACTGGTTGGATCTCCTTGCAGTCCAAGGGACTCTCAAGAGTCTTCCCCAACACCACAATTCAAAAGCATCAATTCTTCAGCACTCAGCTTTCTTTATAGTCCAGTTCTCACATCCATACATGAATACTGGAAAAACCATAGTTTTAACTAGATGGACCTTTGTCAGCAAAGTAATGTCTCTGCTTTTTAATATACTGTCTAGGTTGGTCTTCCAAGGAACAAGCATGTTTTAATTTCATGGCTGCAGTCACCATCTGTAGTGATTTTGGAGCCAAGGAAAATAAAGTCTGTCACTGTTTCCATTGTTTCCCCATCTATATGCCATGAAGTGATGGGACCAGATGCCATGATCTTAGTTTTCTGAATGTTGAGTTTTAAGCCAACTTTTTCACTCTCCTCTTTCACTTTCATCAAGAGGCTCTTTAGTTCTTCTTTGCTTTCTGCCATAAGGGTGGTGTCATCTGCATATTGGT
>SJYX01005425.1:51813-166697 GCA_006410675.1 Oreotragus oreotragus
TTTCTAAATCCAGTTTGAACACCTGGAAGTTCTCAGTTCACATACTGTTGAAGCCTGGCTTAGAGAATTTTCAGCAATACTTTGCTAGCGTGTGAGATGAGTGCAATTGTGCAGTAGTTTGAGCATTCTTTGGCATTGCCTTTCTTTGGGATTGGAATGAAAACTGACCTTTTCCAGTCCTGTGGCCACTGCTGAGTTTTCCAAATTTGCTGGCATATTGAGTGCAGCACTCTCCCAGCATCATCTTTTAGGATTTGAAACAGCTCAGCTGGAATTCCATCACCTCCACTAGCTTTGTTCATAGTGATGTTTCCTAAGGCCCACTTGACTTCACTTTCCAGGATGTCTGGCTCTAGGTGAGTGATCACTCCATCATGGTTATCTGGATCATGAAGATCTTTTTTGTATAGTTCTTTGTATTCTTGACACCTTGTCTTAATATCTTCTGCTTCTGTTAGGTCCATACCATTTCTGTCTTGTATTGTGCCCATCTTTGCATGAAATGTTCCCTTCGTATCTCTAATTTTCTTGAAGAGATCTCTAGTTTTCCCCATTCTATTGTTTTCCTCTATTTCTGTGTATTGATCACTGAGGAAGGCTTTCTAATCTCTCCTTGCTATTCTTTGGAACTCTGCATTCAAATGGGTATGTCTTTCCTTTTCTCCTTTGCCTTTAGCTTGTCTTCTTTTCTCAGCTATTTGTAAGACCTCCTCAGACAGCCATTTTGCCTTTTTGCATTTCTCTTTCTTGGGGATTATCTTGATCACTGCCTCTTGTAAAATGTCATGAACCTCCGCCCATAGTTTTTCAGGCACTCTGTATACCAGATCTAATCCCTTGATTTTATTTGTAACTTCCATTGTATAATTGTAAGGGATTTGATTGAGGTCATACCTGAATCTCTGGAGAAAGAAATGGCAACCCGCTCCAGTACTCTTGCCTGGAAAATCCCATGGACGGAGGAGCCTGGTAGGCTACAGTCTATGGGGTCACAAAGAGTCGGACATGCCTGAGCAACTTCACTCATACCTGAATGGTCTAGTGGTTTTCCCTACTTTCTTCAATTTAAGCCTGAATTTAAATATACATATATATGGACTATTATTTAGTCTTAGAAATGAGTAAAATCATTCACAACATCTTGGGTGGACCTTGAGGGCATTATATTAAGTGAAATAAGTCAGACAGAAGATGACAAATACCCTATGATGTCATTTACGTCTGAACTCTAAAAAAAAATCTCCCCAAAAACCCAAGCTCACAGATACAGAGAACAGTTTGGTAGTTGCCAGAGGCAGGACTGGATGGTGGGTGAAATGGTAAAGGGAATTAAAAGATACAAACTTCTAGTTATATAATAAATAAGTTGTGAGGTGTAATGTATAGCAAATCTTAAATAAATCTTAAATAAAAGTAAGTCTTAAATAAATCTTAAAAGTTCTCATCACAAAAAAGAATTCTGTAAGTGTGGTGAGAGACTTAAATCTTAAAAAAATCTTAAAAGTTCTCACCACAAAAAAGAATTCTGTAAGTGTGGTGAGAGACATTTTGCAATATATACAAATATCGAATCATTTTGTTATATACTTAAAACTAACATAATGTTGTATGTTAATCGTACCTCAAAGAAAATATTTGAAAAACAGAATCAGTGGATAATAAGGGTCCTATTTAAACTGAATATATTGGTCTAAACAAAAAACCTTATTAAACCTAATTTCACCTGTTTCTTTGTACTTTTTAATTTGGCTGCTAGGAAACTTGAAGTTATACAAGTAGCTCACATTACATTTCTATCCGACTCACTGGACTAGATCATCTGTTAAGAGAGGGTATCAGAAAAGGGCCTTGAGCACCTTCTTTGAAATTTTCTAAGGCCCCTCGAGTATCTGCAAATAGCCAGATACACACAAAAGGCTACAAACAAGGTCAACAGAAAGCTTAGAGTTCTGGCTGAATTTACAGAGCTTGACAAAGAGTTATAGAATAAAGTCAGAGGACAAGTATTTTTCTTATCCTACAAACTATCCTTGAAGCTTCAAGTCCATCAGGAACCATTAATAACCGGCTCTGAGTCTGGTTCATCGCCCTGGGCCAAGCTCCTCCAGCTTGGCTCCCAAATCCTCCAGGTACCTCAGGTGTGAGAAGGACGTGGGGATGGGTCTGTGTCCCTCCCACCTCTCAGGAGTGTTCTGAGTGAGAATTGTTTAATATATAAGGCTCCTTTATTTCTTTATTTTAAAGCAATTTTTTTGCTTGTTTTTTAATGAATTTATTTATTCTTTGGCTACCTTGAGTCTTCATTGCTGCGTGCAGGCTTTCTCTAGCTGCAGCGAGCAAGGGTTTCTCTCTTGTTGTGGAGCACAGGTTCTAGGGCACACAGGCTCAGTAGTAGCTCATGGGCTTAGTTGCTCTACGGCATGTGGAATCTTCCCAGTTCAGTTCAGTTCAGTTCAGTCCCTCAGTCGTGTCGACTCTTGGCAACTCCGTGAATCGCAGCACGCCAGGCCTCCCTGTCCATCACCATCTCCCGGAGTTCACTCAAACTCACGTCCATCGAGTCGTGATGCCATCCAGCCATCTCATCCTCTGTCGTGCCCTTCTCCTCCTGCCCCCAATCCCTCCCAGCATCAGAGTCTTTTCCAATGAGTCAACTCTTCTCATGAGGTGGCCAAAGTACTGGAGTTTCAGCTTTAGCATCATTCCTTGAATGGACTGGTTGGATCTCCTTGCAGTCCAAGGGACTCTCAAGAGTCTTCTCCAACACCACAGTTCAAAAGCATCAAGTCTTCGGCGCTCAGCTTTCTTCACAGTCCAACTCTCACATCCATACATGACCACAGGAAAAACCATAGCCTTGACTAGACAGACCTTTGTTGGCAAAGTAATGTCTCTGCTTTTGAATATGCTATCTAGGTTGGTCATAACTTTTCTTCCAAGGAGTAAGCGTCTTTTAATTTCATGGCTGCAGTCACATCTGCAGTGATTTTGGAGCCCCCCAAAATAAAGTCTGACACTGTTTCCACTGTTTTTCCATCTATTTCCCATGAAGTGGAACCTTCCCAAAGCAAGGATCAAACCTGTGTCCTATGCATGGGAAGCAGGTTCTTAACTACTCAACCACCAGGGAAGTTCTATAAGGCACCTTTTAAGGGATGGGATTCTGCAGCTAAAATCAAGTTTGAAAGCCATTGCCTTAAGTCCTGCTAGTGAAAACTGAAGAGAGATACAGGAGAGGCCATCAGGAGGCCTGAGGTTGGAGGTGGCAACCAAGGACAGCAACGGGCCTCTCCCCCTGGGGCAAGGTGACCCTGAAAGGAACACACTTTTCATTAGGTGACTAACTCAAGTGTTTCTGCCTTGGAAAAGCAGGTTAGATTTTAAGTGTGTCTGAAAATACTGTTTTCATTATCAGCCATTAGATACTCGAGAACAGAATGAAACTTCCAAACTAGATTCCCACTGACATTTACTTCTTGACTCCCCTCAACATTGCTGGAGGTATATTCTACAGACAGAAGACTACCATATACTGAGATGGAATTTATCTTGAGTTTGACGAGCAGAAAAGAAAATTAAAGGATAAGATTATGTTTTGTTTTTTTTTTTAAGACGGCTACTTTAAAACACAGGTGGATACACAATACCAATTTCTCCACGTTATTCCCTCTTTTGGAAATACCTGTTCTACCTTACTTCAGTCCCTTTTTGGTTTGCAATGTAACATGATTTAAGGAAATTTACTTGGAATGTAAGATGCTGAAAATTTTGTACATACTGAATAATAGTGGTGATTTTTATTCTTCTTTCTGTATTTGCAGATTTCTACTCTTGCTATAATGAATTTTAAATTTCCTTATATTCTTATTTCTGTAAGTGTCTTACATTTCCATAACAATAGCCCAAATAGTGAATTTAACAAATTGTAGACTGTAAAAAGGAATTCACTTCTTACCAGACTTAAAGAAACATTCCTATTGTCTCATTGAGTACTATTGTGTTCTTTCCTGTACTAGAGGAAAATTCTATATTGCATATAATGTGAGGTGCATGCATCTTTATAAAATGTCATTCTATATCTTTTTAAGGAAACTCATCACATCCTTGCTGAATTATTGTTTAATGTATACATCACAACCTTGATTTCTCAGTGCTTATTTTCTAGAAGGACACAAAATACCTATGACCCGTATTCTCCTTATTTGAACACATATGGATCATGTTTAACTTAAAAGACTGTAAACTTTGTTTTGCCAATGTTTTACATGAACACTATTATTCTACAAGCTAACTTGCCTCCTTTTGTCTCTGATGCTTCGGTCAGTTCCTGCTTATTACTGCACACAGCACTCTTAAGTTTTTCATAGCAATACTCTATTCTCTTTGTAACATGGTCTGAATGTCTTGTTACGTTTCTGGCCAAATTTCTCTATTCGGCAGATGTCTTCATTAGGCTGCCTCTGACAACTCATATAGCTTTCCCTGTGAGGTTTCCGCTAATTCCAAAGCTATTGGTACACATGAATGGCTTACATATTTTTTCCCCTATAATGAACTTCCTTGCCTTTGTGAATCTTGAGACTCATCAGGCAACAAGCCAGCCAGGAATCAGTTTTGTTGTGTGCTTTTTACTCTTAATGAACTAAGATAATGGAGGGACCCCGGCAGATTCTGACACTTCCTGGGACATGAGCTATCTGTCTGGATTTTATGCGGATCAACCCTGCAATGGTAACACCTCTGCATTCACTTCATGGTTTCCTCACTCGACTCGCTGACTTCTGCAGGGGTACTCACAAGAGCAGCTCTCTGGCTATCTTGCAGGCTTGATATAGATGTTTTTAATCAACACTCTTTTTTTCTGATGATAAACTAATAATCTAGAAAATCTGGAGATTATAAAAACATCCAAGAATTAAAATCACTTGGAATCTTACTCCACAGAGGGAATGAGTATTAATATCCTGGTACATTTCCTTTTAGTCTTTTTGTTGAAATACATAAACATGCATACACGCACACATAAATACGTGTGAACATATATGTATATTGTTGCTGTTTAGTCGCTTAGTCATGCCAGACTCTTGCAACCCGATGGACTGTAACCCATCAGGCTCCTCTGTCCATCGGATTTCCCAGGTAAGAGTACTAGAGTTTGGTTGCCATTTCCTTCTCCAGAGGATTTTCCCAACCCAGGGATCGAATTTGTGTCTCCTGCATTGACAGGCAGATTCTTTTTCAGTGAGCCACCTGGGAAGTTGTATGTCACAGGGTATCATTGTTGAACCCATACTGTGTTCTTCTGAGTTAGACTTTGGAAATTGACTGGGCTGCTGACCTCTCTAGGCATAAATGTGTGTTCGATGTGCTTGAGGGCACAGTTCTCCAGAGGGTATGTTTAGAGAGAGGGGTGTGCTGGATGTTTTTGTGTCTCTGATGGCCCAAGTGAAGACAGAGATGAGGATCAAGGCAGCAGGGAGAAAAGCGTGGTATCTCTTTCCCACCAGGCCCTCCAGATAGAGTCACAGCCTTTAGGGAGAGAGGAGTTGGAATAGCAACAAGATGGCTTGCTTTTATGGACTTTCGAGTTTAGAGACACAAAGAATGTAGCTTCGGGGTATGGGCAACAACATGCTGAGCTGGAGAGAAGGCCACTGCTGTGTTTCCAGGCACTGCAGTAGATGTCTCCAGGGACAGAGCCCAGCTTGGTCAGACATTGGCATTTCCTGCTGGGCATTATTAGCCCTTCATGTGGCTTCACAGCAGTGGACAGCATCTGGGGAATACGCTGGATGCCAGGCAGCATCCTGTACCTGAGTGTCAGATATGATCACGTTGGGGTCTCTTTTGGAGAGTCTTTTAAGGAGGAGTCCCAGTTTCTGCAGGAGGGAATGAGAACAGAAACTTCGGCATCTAAATACTAGTGTGATGCCATTTGCATTTGTAGGCTAGTGACATCTGGAACTTCCAATGACGTATTTGTCTCTATTAAAACTGGGATATATTCTATGCATACTACTGTGTATCCTGCTCTTTTCCCTTAATATAATAATTTCATGTGCCTTTAAATGCCTTTTAAAGAAAGGCTTGTGCTTATAAAGCATCAGGGAAATCATCTCTGTCAGCAACCTCAGTTTAGTTCAATTGCTCAGCCGTGTCCAACTTTTTGCAACCCCATGGACTACAGTACGCCAGGCTTCCCTGTTCATCACCAACTCCTGGAGCTTGCTCAAACTCATGTCCATTGTGTCAGTGATGCTATCCAACCATCTCATCCTCTGTGGTCCCCTTCCCCTCCTGCCTTCAATCTTTCCCAGCATCAGGGTCTTTTCCAATGAGTCAGTTCTTTGCATCAGGTGGCCAGAGGATTGGAGTTTCAGCTTCATCATTAGTCCTTCCAATGAATATTCAGGACCAATTTCCTTTAAGATGGACCGGTTGGATCTTCTTGCAGTCCAAGGGGCTCTCAAGAGTCTTCTCCAACATCACAGTTCAAAAGCATCAGTTCTTCAGTGCTCAGATTTCTTTATGGTCCAAGTCTCACATCCATACATGACTACTGGAAAAACCATAGCTTTGACTAGATGGACCTTTGATGGCAAAGTATTGTCTCTGCTTTCTAATATGCTGTCTAGGTTAGTCCTTCACTTTTCTTCTGAGGAGCAAGTGTCTTTTAATTTCATGGCGGTGGTGGCCATCTGAAGTGATTTTGGAGCCAAAGAAAATAAAGTCTGTCACTGTTTCCATTGTTTCCCCATCTATTTGCCATGAAGTGATGGGACTGGATGCCATGATCTTAGTTTTCTGAATGTTGAGTGTTAAGCCAACTTTTTCACTCTCCTCTTTCACTTTCATCAAGAGGCTCTTTAGTTCTTCTTCACTTTCTGCCATAAGGGTGGTGTCATCTGCATACCTGGGATCATTGATATTTCTCCTGGAAATCTTCATTCCAGCTTGTGTTTCATCAGTTCAGTTCAGTTCAGTCACTCAGTCGTGTCCGACTCTTTGCGACCCCATGAATCGCAGCACGCCAGGCCTCCCTATCCATCACCATCTCCCGGAGTTCACTCAGACTCACAAAATGCTGAGTTTTAAGCCAGTTTTTTTCACTCTCCTCTTTCACTTTCATCAAGAGGATCTTCACTTCCTCTTTGCTTTCTGCCATAAGGGTGATGTCATCTGCATATCTGAGGTTATTGATATTTCTCCTGGCAATCTTGATTCTAACTTGTACTTCATCCAGCCCGGTATTTCGCATGATGTATTCTGCATAGAAGTTAAATAAGCAGAGTGACAATATAGCCTTGATGTACTCCTTTCCCAGTCTGGAACCAATCCATTTTTCCATGTCAGGTTCTAACTGTTGCTTCTTGACCTGCATGCAGATTTCTCAGGAAGCAGGTCAGGTGGTCTGGTAGTCCCANATTCTAACTTGTACTTCATCCAGCCCGGTATTTCGCATGATGTATTCTGCATAGAAGTTAAATAAGCAGAGTGACAATATAGCCTTGATGTACTCCTTTCCCAGTCTGGAACCAATCCATTTTTCCATGTCAGGTTCTAACTGTTGCTTCTTGACCTGCATGCAGATTTCTCAGGAAGCAGGTCAGGTGGTCTGGTAGTCCCATCTCTTTAAGTATTTCACACAGTTTGTTGTGATCCACACAGTCAAAGGCGTTGGTGTAATCAATAAAACAGAAGTAGATGTTTTTCTGTAACTTTCTTGCTTTTTCGATGATCCAGCGGACGTTGGCAATTTGATCTCTGGTTCCTCTGCGTTTTCTAAATCCAGCTTGAACATCTGAAAGTTCTCCATTCACGTACTGTTGGAAGCCTTGTTTGGAGAATTTTGAGCATTACTTTGCTAGCATGTGAGGTGAGTGCAGTGGTGTGGTAATTGAACATTCTTTGGCATTGTTTTCTTTGGGATTGGAATAAAAGCTGACCTTTTCCAGTCCTGTGGCCTCTGCTGAGTTTTCCAAATTTGCTGACCCACTGAGTGCAGCACTTTCACAGCATCATCTTTTAGGATAATGCTTTAGAAAAGTAGTTCTCTGTTACTGAAGTGTCTTCCTGCACCTAGGAGCTCTTGTTGAATAGTCTTGAATGAGCCCAAGTACAGAAAATCTCTTGGTGAATACTACAGTCCTCTCTCTTGAAAGACTCATAAAACTGTACTGGGGACTAGTGAGCTAGAGCTGTGAATGAGGAAGTAATAACTAGGGGAATTAATTTAGCCTTTCCCCTAGCTGTCATTGTTGGATTTTTGTTTCTTTCTGGCGTAACCACCAGTCCTTGAGGTCAGCTTGAGGGCAGGGTGGAGGATTTTATGATCAAATAAGTTTGAGAAATGAGATCTGCTCTTTTCATCTGTTGGTGATATATAATGCACATTAGAAGCTAGTATCTTAAAGTTTCCCAGAGATTCTGCATTAAAGACAGTGTAACAGCTTTAACGTGATATTTTCCTAACCTCACAACACTTCTGTTGGGTAACCGTTTAAAATTCTTAGGAGCAAATATTCCTTAGGTCAGACATTTGGAAATGATCATTAACTTTTTACATGCTTTAATATCAAAAGCTTTGAGTAAAATATGGATATTCTTGAGCCCACAGAAGTGTGAAGGCTTCCCCCAGAAGCATGTTACTACACCTTCCTCCTCAGTGTTACTTGGCTATCTAATGTGCCTTTTGTATGTGATTCCTTGGTATAGGAGATAGTTTTGGAGCAGTGTGTCATTATGGAAGATTCTGTTTAATGATAACTGCTGTAGAAGCCCTTATTCTTTTTTTTCTCTCGTGCAGCTTTGGTTGGGGAGTTTGTCTCTTCTTGGTTGTTTCACAATAGATGTTTGGAACCCATTTCTGTGAAATGGGTGCGAAATGTTGGGGATGAGGATAGTTGGTATTGTGAGCTTGAGTCATCAGTTTTAGAGATTGGGTGAGTTTATTGTCACTATAAAGGTCCTGCTGCTTGAGGTAGAATTGACCCACATCTCATCTCTTGCCTGGAAAATCCCATGGATGGAGGAGCTGGGTGGGCTACAGTCCATGGGATCTCGAAGAGTCGGACATGACTGAGCAACTTCACTTTCACTTTTCACTTTCATGCATTGGAGAAGGAAATAGCAACCCACTCCAGTGTTCTTGCCTGGAGAATCCCAGGGACAGAGGAGCCTGGTGGGCTGCCGTCTCTGGGGTCACACAGAGTTGGACACGACTGAGGTGACTTAGCAGTAGTAGCAGCAAGAGACTAGGAAGAGCAGCTAATGACTTTCTTCCCAGGAGAATGAGCTCTGCTCTGCATAGTGGATGCCCTGTCTTAGGGAACTGGTGTCTTTAAAATATACAGCCTTGTTGCTAACAGCTGTCGCAGATGTTGAGTTTCTGAGCTGGACTAGCTGTGGGAGAAAATAATGCATTGGCAAAATATACCTGTTGATAATAATCACCTTTCAGATCTATTTCATTACTACATCTTAATTTAATATATCATTTAATTCTCATAACATCTCTATTACATAGATAAGAGAGAATAATTATAATTCCTCAGTCTGGGAGGTAAGAAATAGCAACTTATTCTAATTCATAAGACTGTTTAGTTTTTTTTTTTAATTCAAATATAGTTAATGTGTAGTACTATATTAGTTTCAAGTGTACAGCAAAGAGATTCAGTTAAACACCCATGTATGTATACACACACACATATGTATATATGTATTCTTTTTCAGGTTTGTTTCCCTTATAGGTTATTATGAATACTGAGCATGGTTCCCCATGCTCTTTAGTAGGTCCTTGTTGGTTATACACTTTATATATAATAGTGTATATGTTAATCCCAGACTCCTAATTCATCTCCCCCACTTCCCTTTGGTGACCAGAAGTCTGCTTTCTATGTCTGTGAGTTCATTTCTGTTTTGTAAATAAGCTCATTTGTATGATTTCTTTAGATTCCATAAATAAGCTATATTATACAGTTTTTCTTTCTCTATCTGGGATACTTCGCTCAATATGATAATCTCTAAGTCTGTTGATGTTGCTGCAGATGTCAACATTTCATTATTTTTTATGGCTGAGTAATGTTCCATTGTATACCACATCTTTATCCATTTCTCTTGTCAGTGGACATTTAGGTTGCCTTCATGTCTTGACTACTGTAAATAGTGATGCAGTGAATGTTGTGGTGCATGTATATTTCAAATTAGAGTTTTCTCCAGATATGTGCCCAAGAATGGGATTATAGGATCATATGATTACTCTGTTTTTGGTTTTTTAAGGAATCTCCATGCTCTTCACCATAATGTTTACACCAGTTTACATTCCCACCAGCAATATATGAGAGTTCCTTTTTCTCCATAACCTCTTTGGCATTTATTGTTTGTAGATTTTTTTAATGATGATCATTCTGACTGCATGAAGTGATACTTAATTGTAGTTTTGATATGCATTTCTTTAATAATTAGCATCTTTCATGTGCATCTTGGCTAGCCCTATGTTTTCTTTGGAGAAGTGTCCATTTAGATCTTCTGCCTACTTTTTGATTGGGTTGTTTGTTTTTTGATATTAAGCGGTCTGAGCTGTTTGTATGTTTTGGAGAGTAATCCTTCGTTGATAGTATTGTTTCCAAATGTTTTCTCCCAGGTCCTCGGTTGTCTTTTTTGTTTATGGTTTCCTTTGCTGTGCAAAAGCTTTTAAATTTAGTTGTATGTGTGTGCTGAGTCATTCGGTTGTGTTTGAGTCTTTGTGACCCCATGGACTGTAGCCTGCCAGGCTCCTCGGTCCGTGGATTTCCTGGATTTCCCAGACAGGAATAGTGGAGTGGGTTGCCATTTCCTTTTCCAGGGGATCTTCCCAATCCAAGTATCGAGGCTCTTCCGCAGCACCTCCATCGATAGGCAGATTCTATTTTTGTTTTTATTTCCATTACTCTAGGAGATGATGGCACCCCACCCCAGTACTCTTGCCTGGAAAATCCAACGGACGGAGTAGCCTGGTGGGCTGCAGTCCATGGGGTCGCTAACAGTCGGACAGACTGAGCGACTTCACTTTCACTTTTCTCTTTCATGCATTGGAGAAGGAAATGGCAACCCACTCCAGTATTCTTGCCTGGAGAATCCCAGGGATGGGGGAGCCTGGTGGGCTGCCGTCTATGGGGTCACACAGAGTCGGACACGACTGAAGTGACTTAGCAGCAGCAGGAGATGAATCTCCCCCAAAATCACTGTGATTTATTTCAGAGTGTTCTGCCTATGTTTTCCTCTAGGGAGTTTACAATATCTGGCCTTAACATTTAGGTCATTAATCCATTTTGAGTGGATTATTTTATTTTGTATGGTGTTAGACAATGTTCTAATTTCATTCTTTTACATGAAGTTTTCACAGCACCACTTAGAGACTGTCTTTTCTTCGTTGTATATGCTTGCCTCCTTTGTCATAGACCGTAAGTGTGTGGGTTTATTTCTGGGCCTTCTGTCCTGTTCCATTGATCTGTGTGTCTGTTCTTGTGTCAGTGCCATCCTGTTCTGATTACTGTGACTTTAAAGTAGTCTGAAGAGTATGATTCCTCCAGCTCCATTCTTCTTTCTCAAGATTATTTTGGCTATTCAGGGTCTTTTGTGTTTCCATACAGATTAAAAAAATTTTATTTGTTCCAGTTCTGTGAATTTGATAGGGACTTCTTTGAATTCTGTAGATTGCCTTTGGTAGTATGGTCATTTAAATAATATTGATTTTTCTAGTTCAAGAACATGGTATATCTTTTTCATCTGTGTCTTCAGTTTCTTTCATTAACATTTTATAGTTTTTGGAGGCCTGGTGTTTTGTCTCCTTAGATAGGCTTATTCCTAGGTATTTAGTTTTTTTTTGACATGATTGTAAATGGGATTGTTTCCTTAATTTCTCTTTCTGATATTTCTTTGTTAGTATTCAGAAATGGAACAGATTTCTGTATATTAATTTTGTATTCAGCAACCAAATTCATGGATGAGCTCTAGTAGTTTTCTACAACTAGATTGCCAGAAGAAATATCAACCACCTCAGATATGCAGTTGATAACACCCTTATGGCAGAAAGTGAAGAGGAACTAAAGAGCCTCTTGATGAAGGTGAAAGAGGAGAGTGAAAAAGCTGGTCTAAAGCTCAACATTAAAAAAACTAAGATCATGGTATCTGGTCCCATCACTTCATGGCAAATAGTAGATGGGGAAACAATGGACAGATTTTATTTTCTTGGGTTCTAAAATCACTGCAGATGGTGACTGCAGCCATGAAATTAAAAGAAACTTGCTCCTTGGAAGAAAAGCTATTGCAAGGCTATACAGCATATTAAAAGCAGAGACATTACTTAGCCGACAAAAGTCCATCTAGTCAAAGCTATGGTTTTTCCAGTAGTCATGTATGGATGTGAGAGTTGGACCAAAAAGAAAGCTGAGCACCAAAGAATTCATGCTTTTGAACTGTGGTGTTGGAGTAGACTCTTGAGAAATCCCTTGGACTGCAAGGAGATCAAACCAGTCAATGCTAAATTAAGTCAATCCTAAATAGTCATTGGAAGGACTGATGCTGAAGCTCCAATAGTTTGGCCACCTGATGCAGAGAACTGACTCATTGAAAAAGGCCCTGATGCTGGGGAAGATGGAAGGCAGGAGGAGAAGGGGACGACAGAGGATGAGATGGTTGGATGGCATCACTGACTCAATGGACATGAGTTCGAGCAAGCTCTGGGAGTTGGCGATGGACAGGGAAGCATGGCGTGCTGCAGTCCATGAGGTGGCAAAGAGTTGGATACGGCTGAGCGACTAAACAGTAACAGCAATGTTTCCTTTAAGAGTGAAATCTCTGTTTCCCTGGGAAGCTTCTACAATTAAGCTCTGCTGGCCTTCAAAGCTAAATACTCTAGACGTTCCTCTACCTGGTGCCAGATCCCAAGGCTGAGGTCCCTGATGTGGGGCTTAGAACTCTCTCTCCTGTGGGGGAATCTCTATAATGTAATCATTCTCCAGTTTGGGGTTGGCCAATCTAAGGGATATGGAATTTGATTATATTGCAAGTCTGCTCCTTGTACTGATCTCATTGTGGTTTTCTGTCTTTTATGTCTTTAGCTGTTGAGGATCTTTTCTGGTGGGTTTCAGTCTTTTTCAGCAGTGTTAGTTCTGCAGATTGTTGTGATTTTGGTGTGCTTATGAGAGATGGTGAATTTAAGTTCCTTTTACTCTGACATCTTGGTCACGCTCCTGTTTAATATGGAAGCAAAACTGGAATCCAAGCCTCTTGTCTCCCAAGCAAGTGCTCTTTTTGCTAATGCATTGACAAGTTTGTTCTGCTGCCATGTGTTTAAAATAACATTTTAAATGAATATTTGTATTGATATGGAAGCTTTATAGCTTCCCTGGTGGCTCAGATGGTAAAAGAGCCCAACAAATGGCGGCTCAGATGGTTAAAAATAAAGGGAATTTTTATGCCTTAGAAAATTTGGTAGCCAGGAATAATATTACTTACTTTCTAGAGATGAAGAAAATGAAGTTTAGAAAGATTGACCTACCCAGTGTTGTAGAGTTTTCAAGTGAGAGCTGTGACTGGAACTTAGCCTTTTTTGTCCAACATTTCCCTGATAAATCACACTCTTGGTACATGGTGTCTGTAGTAAATGCCAAACCACGCTGTTGGTACATAGTGTTTATAGTAGATGCCAGTGAATATATCTTGATGAGAACTGATCATCTTCTTGAGCCTTTAACCCTGTTGCTAGAAATGGTAACTTTCAGGTTTTAAAAGAGTATCAAACTTTTCTCCCAGACCCAGCTTATAGGCCAGGATTAGATGGTAAAGAATTTGCCTGCAATGCAGGAGACCTAGGTTTGATCCCTGGATCAGGAAGATTCCCCGGTGAAGGGGATGGCAACCCACTCCGGTATCCTTGCCTGGAGAATTCCATGGACAGAGGAGACTGGCGGACTACAGTTCATGGGGTCACAAAAGAGTTGGACACGACTGAGCAGCTAACATACGCACACACACTAACTAGTACACTTTGTTGAATGCATCACTTGAATGCTTTGTGTTTTGGGGGGAGGGGGATCTAAGTAATAGATCTGGAAAAGACAGCCGACCTTGTTTCACAAAGGAGTCACGGGAAGAGTTAGGACTGAGACTGCATATCAACAGTAGGTTCAAGGCATGAAGCCACATAAAGGGCATTTGGGCCAGAACTAGCCTTTGGCACGAGCAGGCATTGGTCCATTTAAGCTGTAGCACTGGATTAAGATGCATAGTTCATGCTGTTTCTAGGCCCAGGTTGAGCACTTGAAGGTATTTCCTAGGCTAGAACAGTGCCCTGGAAATGACAGCCAGCTAGAGAGAAGAGCCCAACAAAGATCTTGGAAATGCAGATGATATTCAATTTAAGTACTAATCTAACTGAATAGAACAGTTATTGAGTCCTTGTTGACTCTCACTTATTTGTTCAGCAAGAGGTCTCTGAAGTTGATATTTACCACTGTAAAGCTCTAGGCCAGAGAATGTATTAACTACAGAGGGCAGCATAGCTTAAATTGGCACTCTGCATCAATCTAAGAAATAACACTGCATCTAGACTGAATGAGAGTAAGGAATTCCGTTTAAAACAGAGGTTCTCACATTTTAGGGAGGAGCAGAATCATCCTCAGGGCTTGTTAAAACACTTTCCTGGGCTCTACTTTCACAGTTTCTTCCTTAGTGGATCTGGGCTAGAGCCCAAGAATTGCACTTCCAACAAATCTCCAGGTTGATACTGATGCTACTGGTTCTGGGATCACATTTTGATGACCACTTATCCAGAAAGAGATGATGAAGTAGGTATAGCTGTTTAGTTCTTGATTAAATCCTTCACAGAGAAGGGAAGAGGGAACTAGCCTGTCAGGTTCTACCACATTCAAGACCCTTTTCCAGGTGATTTGAAGTCATTTAGTTTAACCCTTGAAACCACTCTGGAAAGTACTACTTATTCCTGTTTCCCCTCTCAACATACACATATTCAAAACTTGAATAATTCTTACTTCAAGGACAGCTTTCACTTATAACTCAAAGAATAATTTGCATATGCCTTTATGAATGTGATTTTATTTAATGTAGTGTGTGTGCACGCGTGCTCTGTTATGTCCAACTCTGCGACCCTATGGACTGTAGCCCTCCAGGCTCCCCCATCCATGGGATTTTCCAGACAAGAATACTGGAGTGGTTGCAATTTCCTACTCCAGGGGATCTTCCCCACCCAGGAATTGAACCTGTCTCTCCTGTGGCAGGTGAATTCTTTACCACTGAGCCACATGGGAAATCCCTATTTAATGTAGAAGTGAAGTGAAGTCGCTCAGTCATGTCCGACTCTTAGTGACTCCGTGGACTATAGCCCACCAGGCTCTTTGGTCCATGGGATTCTCCCGGCATGAATACTAGAGTGGGTTGCCATTTCCTTCTCCAGGGGATCTTCCCCACCCAGGGATCGGACCCAGGAATCGGACCCAGGTCTCCCGCATTGTAGGCAGACGCTTTACCATCTGAGCTACCAGGGAAGCCCATTTAATGTAAAGGATGTGTTAAATTCTAGATTATGTATTCATTGTTCTAGTATTATGAGGGATATAAAATGTAGATTCACTTAGTAGTATTGATTATACGATAGATGGGATTGTTGATATGTTTTCTCATATAAAGCATTAAGTGAACGGGAGCTTTATTTTAACATTAAGTAAAATGCATTTTTAGATCACAGGAAAAATGGGCCTATGTTAATTTCGTTGATGTTTGTTTTTTTCTTTTTTAACGGTGCCAATTGGTTATTGACCAGTCCTATTATAGAAACAAAGGGACGGATGTTGAATTTCAGTATAGTTGTTACTAAAAACAGCCACATTCTTAATATTAAAATCACAATGCTGGTAAGTGTTCTTTGTTAATGTCTTTTTTGAAAGGTCAACTTGTTTTTAGTGGCGTTTTCAGTGAAGTTACTTTGTGTTTGACAGATTCGCACAGAATTATTAAGGAAAAAAACCAAGTGATCCAAGCAGTTGAATTGAAGGCATCCTGGGAAACCTGCTGTTTGTTGTGAAAATCATCTTTGGTCTTGAAATAAAAGTAAAGCTGGAAAGGAATCTACAAACGAGAACAAAGAGAAGTTTGGGCTCAGACTCTCAGGATCCGGGCTTGGAAATGCCTCAGGTAAGTCACACAGGGCAGGGGCAGGGTTTTCTGTTTTTGCTGCGGCCAGGTCTCTTAAGTTCTCCGGGTCTTAGTGCGAGTCTGTGCTGTTTGTCAAGACGTGCTGCTGCTACTGTCAGCTGGCTTTGAATAGATATCCTTCCTTTGCCACAGCTTTGAAATTTAGTTAGCTTGACACATGGAGCAGTGTGAACGAAAAACTGGTTAAAAGGTGACAGAGGTGCTGACTTTGATGGGGGCTAAACCAACTCCCTCGAACATTAATCTGCCACAGAAAGCCGATTTCATTCCCCTGTATCTTCTTGTTTCCCATTGTTCCTCGCCCTTCATGCCCATCGGATTCAATTAGGAAATGGTGAGGGACTGCAATGTCTCTTTCACACACACACAAACCTACCCCTATATAATATATATATATATATCTCCCAGATACACACACACACACACACACAACCCACAAAACATGTCCAAGAATGACTTATTTATTTATGTTATGGTAATTACTGGTTTGAGGCAATCACTGAAAGAATAAATGAAGTCCTCCTATTCCCTGCTCTGCCTGTCCAGACGTCCTCCCTTCCCCCTCCAATGGTTAGCTCTTATCTCTTCCCTTTTTGTGCTGGTGAAACACCTAGAAATAATGAGAGGACAGGGACTGTAAGGTGGCTTTATGTGGGGCCAGCCAGAACTATGCCTTGAGCACAGGAAATCAACAACTTGCTGAGATGGTGTAGTAGGCAGTGAAGGAAGAAAGGGGTTTGTGGACCAGTGGCCTGTCCCCACCCCAACCACTAGACCAGGTGGACTACACATAGCTATTTCAAGTTCTTTCCCATTCACAGTTTCATTTGCTGTTTATTGAATACTTGAAGTTATGTCCATAAAACACTTACTTTGAGCTTGCAGCCTGACAGGTTGCAGATGAGAAACAAAAGAATGGGATGGGAAGTTGTTTAGTCGCTAAGTTGTGTCTGACTGTTCGCGACACAGTAGATTGTAGCCCTCCAGGCTCCTCCATCCATGGGATTTCCCAGGCAAGGATACTGGAGTGGGCTGCCATTTCCTTCTCCAGGAGATCTTCCCGACCCGGGGGTTGAATCCACATCTCCTGCACTGGTAGGTGGATTCTTTACAACTGAGCCACCCACCCCTGGGATGGGACATAGCATAAAGAAAAACATGATGGAAAAGTGCGTAAAAACGGGTCAGTCAGTGTTAGGTAGAAAGTATATGTATATGAATAGAGAAATATAAACAAGTAGACTATAATATAAATGTTAAAGTTTTGACAGTAACTTGGAAAATAACAAAAAGGTAAAGAGGGACTTTTTATTCTTTCCCATCTTCTTTCTTTATCCAAGTTAGATTTCAGAGTGAGGACTTTGACTTGTTTGGGCCACTTTTTAGGAGTGTTAGCCTGAACTTCACACTGGAGTGATTTGTATAGATATTGAAATGGGGAAGGGGGGATGAAGAGAAAAGAGGGAGCGTTAACTCTGGATGCCGAGTCTTTTTATTTTCTCCCTTTCTTATTTGTCATAGAAATTGTACCCTTCTTAGGGATCAAGATTAAGGCTGCTGAGTTCATGTCCCAGTTACTGGCCTCACTCAGCAGATTTTTTGATATTTGGCTCATCCTATCTCCATCACATTCCTGAAGGCATTTTTGGACTAGAGATCCCCAAATGGTCTTTCACTTGTTTGGGGAAATAAGATATTGAATTCATTGAGGAGTGTAGAATGAGACTGTCTTGCTACCTCTGCTGACTCCAGGAAATGGCAGGGGATCCTCTACTTGGTGGAGTTAGAACAGCTAGTGTTGTTAGAGATGGATTTGAAGACATTTTATATAACTAATAAATAAAAGTACTATGTGCTCACTTCAGGGCCTAAATAAGCCTTAGTTTTTAGAAATTAGGTACTCGTAACCATCGCCACTCTGTTCCTTTTCCTATGTTTAATGCATCTTAGTGTTATTTTAATGTTAAGCAGAAAAAAAATACAAAATTGTTCTGAAAATACTTAGTAGATACGGTGGTAGGTCTTGTATGTAATAAATTGGCCTTGAAGCAGTCGTTAACTTTACAAATTAAAATCACTCTGTTGTAGCCTAGTGTAAGCGGAATGGATCCGCCTTTTGGGGATGCCTTTCGAAGCCACACCTTTTCAGAACAGACTCTGATGAGCACAGATCTCTTAGCAAACAGTTCAGATCCAGATTTCATGTATGAGTTGGTAAGTAACATTTTCTTGGATTCTGCTTTAATCAATTTGGGGTAAATGTATTGTATAGTTTTTTTATTTATAAAGGCCTAAAAAGAAAAGAATGTGATTAGGCCAAACTTAATGCATATTAGTATCAGTCATAGTATTTTGGCAGGATGTATGAAGCCATTGAAAATAGTAGGAGGAAAGATTATCTAAACATCCTTAGATCTAGTTTTTGACAATGAGGATGAGAAGCCATCTTTTAGCCTAACAATTAAAAGACTTTTCAGCTAGGATATTTAGGAATGATAACATTGAGCAAGGCATGTACTACAGAGAATGTGAGGCAAAAATAAGAATTCCAAGCAGTATCTGAATATACTTATCATTTATTCTTGAGGTAAATAGACACTTAAGAATAAAATTACATGCAACTTAAGCAGCATAGGTATATGAAAACTGGAAAGCTGACACAGATCTGTTACTAAAAAACTATCGAGATGTACACTTTGTAGAGGTGAATTTTGTTGTATGTAAACTCTACTTCAGTAAAACTGGTAAAACACACAGAGACATATGCAAGCAAAAGGAAAAACAAAACAAAGCAAACAAACAAATGGAAAAATTGATACAGAACAAAAACAGACTGGAAAACTGAAAATTTCCTCATTTTCTTACTGAGCCTCCACCCACCAAACCTTCTCCCTAAAGGTAATTAAGACCAACAGAGTTTTTCTATGCATGTATAATTAATAATAAATTAATATATGAATATTTAAAATTGTATGACATATCATTAATACAGTATTCTGTAACTTAACTCTTTCTAACATAACGTGGTAAGTGGCCTTCCATCTTAATACATTAGAGCTTACGTGCATTCTCATTAATGGCTGCATAGTCATACTGACATTTTAAAAATTCTATCTCTACTCATGAGAAGTACAGTACTAATGAGAGAAGTATTTTATTCCCCAAGCCCAAGCGTTGGTACAGGTTCTTTCCAAAGATTTCATCTTTCTGTGGCTGAGTTTCAGCTCTTTGTGGATTGCTCTTCACTCTGTGTATAAGTTCTGACTTAGGAGGACAGATTCTTCTATGATGAAGGAAAGGCCTTTATTATTTGCTTTATAAATGAAGCTTGTTTCTAAGAAGATCCCCCAATCCTTTTTGAGTTAAAGATCAGGAAATGTAAACGTTTTTAGGAAGAGTGTTTGTAGTGAAGTTCAGGAGCCCTTGACCATACCTAAGTTTCTCAGGGGACATAGTTTCCTTCTTTTTTTTCCCCTTGCCCAAGGAAATCATACTAGATGGAATGGTAGAGTGACATGTAAGTAGTCTTTATCTTAAAACAGACCAAAGGTTGAGTACTGTTTACCTGATATATGAAAGTGAGGATATAGGTTATTAATGTTTTCCTTAAATATGGTATGTGATTTTTTTTTTTAACCTTTCTCAGGATAGAGAGATGAACTACCAACAGAATCCTAGAGACAACTTCCTTTCTTTGGAGGACTGCAAAGACATTGAAAATCTGGAGTCTTTCACAGATGTCCTAGATAATGAGGGTACTTTAACCTCAAACTGGGAACAGTGGGATACATACTGTGAAGACTTAACGAAGTACACCAAACTAACCAGCTGTGACATCTGGGGAACAAAAGAAGTGGATTACTTGGGTCTTGATGACTTTTCTAGCCCTTACCAAGATGAAGAGGTCATAAGTAAAACTCCGACTCTGGCCCAGCTTAATAGCGAGGACTCGCAGTCTGTTTCTGATTCCCTTTATTACCCTGATTCACTTTTCAGTGTCAAACAAAACCCCTTGGCCTCATCATTCCCTGGTAAAAAGATCACAAGCAGAGCAGCTGCCCCTGTGTGTTCTTCTAAGGCTCTTCAAGCTGAGGTCCCTTTGTCAGACTGTGTCCAAAAGGCAAGTAAACCCACTTCAAGCACACAAATCATGGTGAAGACCAACATGTATCATAATGAAAAAGTGAACTTTCATGTTGAATGTAAAGACTATGTGAAAAAGGCAAAGGTAAAAATCAACCCAGTGCATCAGAGCCGGCCTCTCTTGAGCCAGGTTCATGCAGATGCAGCAAAGGAAAACACCTGCTACTGTGGTGCAGTAGCCAAGAGACCAGAGAAAAAAGGGACAGAGCCTCTGCAGGGTCATGCCACTCCAGCCTTGCCTTTTAAAGAAACCCAGGAACTGTTACTCAGTCCCCTGCCTCAGGAGGGGCCTGGGTCAGTTGCAGCAGGAGAGAGTAGCAGCCTTTCTGCCAGCACATCGGTCTCAGATTCATCCCAGAAAAAAGAAGAGCACAATTATTCCCTTTTTGTCTCTGACAACTTGGGTGAGCAGCCAACCAAATGCAGTCCTGAAGAAGATGAGGAGGATGAGGAGGATGTTGACGATGAGGACCATGATGAGGGATTTGGCAGCGAGCATGAACTTTCTGAAAACGAAGAAGAGGAAGAAGAGGAAGAGGATTATGAAGATGACAAGGACGATGACATTAGTGACACTTTCTCTGAACCAGGTATTGCATTGTCTGGGGGCTTACCAAACAATGTCCTACTCTCCTGAAATAGAAAGTTCTGCTGTAGGCTTTCTTTGTCTGAGTTTGGAGATTAAATGACTTAGTATCTTGGCTTGGATATATAATTGTTCTTATCTATTTAAGCAGTTTTAAAATAATCATTCTTGCTCATGTGTGGCTCATATGCTGGTTCCTTGAGGGCTGCTTCTTAATTTATCTTATGTTAAGTGACCTGATTTGTCACTCTTTTAGCAGCTGTGCAAAGATGCCAAACTTGATTGGTTTAAAAATATTCCTATTTCTGCCTTTGTCCCTCTGTTAGACTTAAGGTAAGTTTGGAATCCCAAGAATAGCGAATCAAGTGATGATGGTTTGTATTACTCATGCCTAATAACCAACGAAGCCTGTTTAATGAATAATGTAAAAGACAGCTTTTTCTTTGTGTCTGCTGCATCTTTCATTTGCACAGTATTTTTCCATTGAAGAAAAATACATGCTTTAATTTAATGAGCATGAGGGAGTCTCTGCTCTGTTTATGTACAGCACGTTATAAATAAAAGGGAAAAAGAAAATGAAACCTGGGGAACTGGTTCACTTCAGCATGTACATGGTTGGGCTCTTGTCACTGTTGGCTCATGCAGATTTTATTTATGAAAATGATATTACCAAGTGGCACAGAGTTAATTCACAAAGAGGTTAAGATCTCCACATTTAAATGAAAGTTATTCTGCAAAACTCATGTTAATACTATAACTTCTACATAAAAGACCAAGTTATTAAAAACTTTATGAACAAAGAGAGCCCTTTTGTTGGAATTTGGGGCAATATAAACATTGATATCTAATCTTCAGAAAGGTTTTTTTAGCCATAGAAGGCACAGCAGTAGCTGTATTGTGGCCAGTGAAGCATATTATTGCTGAGAGACTGTCCTCTTAGTGAAATCTTTCTGTTGCATAAATACTTAGATTTATGCATTTGATACAGCTGAATTGTTTGACTTGGGTGGAGTTTCAAGTAAGGAAAAGGTACTTTGCTGTGGAGGAACAGGGTTTATGCATTTTCTTTGGTTTACTTTAGTACTCAGTATAGTCTCGATAGAACCAGTTGTCTTTTCTACTTAGCAAGAAAACTTTTCTCTCAGCCAGTTAATGAATCTGCTTTGAGGCGTTTGAAGGAGAGTTGTCTTTGCAGTTAGTGGTAAGTTAGGTAGCTCCCTCCCATGGGGAGACCAGAGTGCTGTTAGTGGTCCTTACAGCCTGACAGGTTAGCCCTATTGTTCTGAATCCCATATTTAGAATTAGGGTAGGAGGGAGGGGAAGGATTGAGACAAGGAGTAATAACTAGGAAATGGAAAGTGTAGAGAAGAAAAATTTCTTTACCAGTTGACACTAAAAGGAATATATAAATATTCCTTTTAAATAGTTAAATATTCCTCAGGGAGTAAACTCTGCCATCGCCAGTCAAGGCAGGCAAGGACTATTACTGTTTATTCCGCTTCTGGTTTTAGGTTTGCTTTTCTTTGACTTAAAAAAATTCTTTTGGACGGGATCTTAGTTCCCTGACCAGGGATGGAACCTGGGTCCTTGACAGAGCATGGAATCCTAACCACTGGACCACTAGGGGATTCCCGATTCCCACTCTGCTTTGACTTTTTAACTCCAGTTTTAAGTTCATCCTTGATCTTTTGACTTGGTTTCACCTGGATAAATGTGTTGAGAGATGAGTAGGTCCATGAAGAGAAACCACTTCATAACTTGACCTGCATTTCCATTTTCCTAGTCTTTTGACTCTCCTAGGGAGGGGTAAGCCTTGTTACAGTTGGTGCTTTTCTGTCCTGCCACATTCTCTTGCCCTGTCCTGGTAGGAGAACCCTGATTTGTGAGTTTGTTGGTGTTACGCAGCCAATACCATTTTAAAACAGAGATGCATTAGCTGGCCCTTGGCAAGGTGAAGCCTTCCTCTTGGTGCTATTTAACAATGCTAAATGTTTGGATGGCATTTAATTCACTCACTTCCAGTTGACTTGAAGTAAAACCTCTTTGGTTAGGATTACTTGGACGTTTCTTGGAAATGTCAACAAATGAAATGCTTTAACCTCAAATCAATGATATTTTTTGGTATTTTGGGGATTTATTCACGTTTGCTAATGAAAATTTCCCTTCTTGGAAAAAAAGAGCTAAACAGGCTACTTTAAGAATACAAATGTGAATTGGTGAGAGGGAAGAAGAAATTCTTTGAAGCAGAAAAGTGGGATGGTTATAGTTTCTTCAGAGTGCTAGTTTTAGAGAGGGTTGATTGGTTTAATTTACAGCAGACAGTGTACAAAGGCCCTTTTGTGATGACTAGCTCCCTTGATGCTGTTTCTTGGCAGTTGGCTACAACAGTGCCTGAGTCTACAAAGCGCCAGGAAAGGTGTAAAATGGAGTTTAAGTCCCTGCTCTGGATTTGCTCCGAAGTTTTAATAGAGCCTGTTCTGAGGACAGGCAACAACTGTTTGGGGTCATGGGATTACATGGTTGTAAGACTGAGATTTAGGTCCCCAGAATGCGAGTTTAGTTCGTAATTCCTGCTAAACATTTTCATGATTGGCTTTACCAGCTTAATGGCAGTAACCTGCACTAATCAAAGATCAGAAGTTTAGGTGTCACCTTTTTGACTACCTTTTGGTAATCGTGTCAGGAAGGAATGAATTAGATCAATATGGTGATCCATCAAATGAAAAGAAAATAGAAAAGTCTCCATGGGAAATGTACATTTGTACATTAAACAAATCACTGATTTGTTTAAAAAAAAAAAAGTGGGGGTTATATCTGTCTTGTGTTAGGCGCTGCGTGTCCTGGATTTTGGCTGTGCAGAGGCCAGCAGGATCGGTGTGGCTCTCGTCTCCGAGCAGCTCGCGGCTTCATGGGCTTGTGCGCTGCTGTGGCCTCTTGGAATGCTGCTCTTCTGGGCACTGTGACTCACGAGAGAGGCGAGATGAGTGTCTCTGAAATTTGTCTAACCACAGAGCTCACTAGGGATCGAGGGCATAGTTCACAGTAATAGTGTTCCTAAGAACACACTTTGAGAAATATTTAATCATCTTAAATGCAAGACCAGTGATCTGGGAATATATTGAATAACTTTTCTGCATGCTACTTGATCACAGTAGTCTTTTAATTGAAAGACTTTAAAAAATCCTTTGTGTTTATGTATGTGTGTGTGCACACATTATTGTGAATTGATGGTATATACTTTAGAAAACTTTAGGTTAAAGAAAACGGATACCCTTAAACATTTTTTTGGAAAAAGGCTGGGCATATGAATTAAGCAAAACTGATAACTAATTTGGATAGGAGAGGAGAAGTCCAAAGCCTTATGACTGTTTGGATTTAACATGGAATATATGTGGGAAAAAATTCGGTTCAGACCATTCAACTGAATAGATATAGGAAAATAGGAAGCCAAATTGGAGCTGGAGTCATGGGGCCTGAGCCAGTCCCAGCTTTGCCAAATCACTTAAACCTCCATGAGCATGTTTGTGTAAATAGGGTTAATAACCTCTTCCTACCAGGTTCTTAGAAGCCTCAGATGAAATATCTGTGAGTACTCACAAAATATGAGAGTGCATTCATTAAATGAGAGAGACAGTGTTTTGCCAGAAATCTAGGCCACCTGAGGAGCGAATCAAATCAAGTGTCAGGGGGATGGATTGCCTGAGAAAGTTACATGTGAAAATGTTTCCTTTATACTTTGGGCTGGGGTGGACTTAAATGTGGAACGCCAGTTCTTAACACTGATGGGAGTGTTTCAGTTGGAGCATCTGCCTGTTTTGAGGTATAGTCAAAGCTATGGTTTTTCCAGTAGTCATGTATGGATGTGAGGATTGTACCAAAAAGAAGGCTGAGTGCCATAGAATTGATGATTTCAAATTGTGGTGCCAGAGAAGACTTGAGAGTCCCTTGAACTGCAAGGAGATCAAACCAGTCAATCCTAGAGGAAACTAACCCTGAATATTCATCGGAAGGACTGTTGCTGCAGCACTAATACTTTGGCCACCTGATGAAGAGTCAACTTGTTGAAAAAGACTCTGATGCTGAGAAAGATTGAAGACAAAAGGAGAAGAGGGTAGCAGAGGATGAGATGGTTAGATAGCATCACCAACTCGGTGGACAAGAATTTGAACTAACTCCGGGAGATAGTGGAGGACAGAGGAGCGTGGTGTGCTACACACAGTCCATGAGGTCGCAGAGTCGGATGTGACTTAGTGAACTACAACATATTCTGTCCACAACCCATTTGTACTTTTAAGATGGATGTGCTCTGAGGGTGTTTTAGTTTTACAGATCATCCTATATTGGGTCAAACCAGGAGTTCCAGTGGCCCAGAATTATTTTTTGAAACTTCCTATTAGTAGGGAAAATAGCTTCTTAAAAAGTGAAGTAAATTCAAATTGCTTCTGATAAAATATTAGTTATAAGAGGCATATGTTTTTATTTGAATAGCCTGTGTCAGAACTGTCATGCTTGTACTTTTACAAAAAGGATAGGGTGGGAAGTAGGAAGAAAACCACTACTGCCTTACAGAATTCTACCTGGTAGGTTCCATCTGAGAAATGCCACAGCTTTCTGTCTGGAAATGTTTCAAATACTTAAATATTAGACAGAAGACATCAAAAAAATTGTATAGTCTCTAGGTACCATCATCACTCCTGAGACTATTTCCTTTTCTAAAAGCTGAAGCATAGTTGATTCATGCAGGGTTGCGTTAGTCTCTGGTATGCAGCTGAATGACTGAGTTATGTACACACAAAATCTTTTTCATGTTCTTTTCACTATAGGATATTGTATATAGTCCCCTACTGTGCAGCAGTATCTTGTTTATATATATAGATATATAGTAGTTTCTGTCCACAAATCCCAAACTCTTAATTTATTCCTCTCCCTACTTTCCTCTTTGGTAATCAGGTTTATTTTCTATGTCCGTGAGTCTGTTTTGTAAAATAAGTTCATTTGTATCATATTTTAGATTCCACATATAAGTGATATCATTTATGATATTTATTTTTCTTTGTATGATTTCACTTAATATGATAATCTCTACTTCTGTCCATGTTGTTGCAAATGGCATGGTTTCATTCTTTTTTTTATGGCTGAGTAGTATTCTATCTTCTTTACCCATTCATCTGTCGATGGACATTTAGGTTGCTTCCAAGTCTTGGCTGTTATAAATAGTGCTGCTGTGAACATTGTGATGCATGTATCTTTTTGGACTAGAGTTTTCTTTGGATATATGCCCAGGAGTGGAATTGCTGAATCCTGTAGCAACTCTCTTTTTAGTTTTTGAAGGATCCTTCATACTGCTTTCCGTAGTGACTCTACCAACTTACATACCTGTCAACATGCACATCCTCTCCAGCATTTATTGCTTGTGGATTTTTTAATGATAGGCATTCTGACTGGTGAGAGCTGTTACCCATTGTGGTTTTGATTTGTGTTTTCTTTGACAATTAGTGATATTGAGCATCTTTTTCATGTGCCTATTGGCCATCTGTATGTCTTCTTTGGGGAAATGTCTATTTTAGGTCTCTGCCCATTTTTAGATTGGGTTGTCTTCCTGTGGCTGGATTTCATTATTCTCTCAGTCTTATGTGAGGATACAAAAAAAGTGTCATATACTAACCAAAGAGAAACCTAAGGAAGATACACAGTGTAGTTATTTCTGTTTATTAATCTCTGAATATTTTATGAGTTAGAAATAGCTATATTAAATGTTATTTTTACAGATTTTGTTTATTATCTTTGACATGCTAATGATGCTTTCAGGTGAAATGTGTCAAGTAGTAAATAGAAGGAATCTTTTTGTTTTTCTTGATTATTAAAATTTGTGAAACTTAAGAAATATTGGGGGGTGGGCATGTTCTTTTTTTAAGGCTATGAAAATGATTCTGTGGAAGACTTGAAGGAGATGACTTCAGTTACCTCTCGGAAGAGAGGTAAAAGAAGGTACTTCTGGGAGTACAGTGAGCAGCTCACACCATCACAGCAAGAGAGGATGCTGAGGCCATCTGAATGGAACCGAGAGACCTTGCCAAGTAACATGTATCAGAAAAATGGCTTACACCATGGTAAGAGGAGATTTTGATCATACGTGTTGTGTGCGTCCCTCCCTCCCTCCCTTCTTTCCTTGCTTTATCTTTCTTTCTTCTTCCTCTTGTTAAATACAGTCGACGTTCAGTATTAGGTCGCTGTAGTTTCAGGTGTACTACGTGGTGACGTCCGCGTGCACCGGGAACACTGCAAGGGCTCCCTTGGTGGCTCAGCTGGCAGAGATAAAAAAATTCTTTTGGACGGGATCTTAGTTCCCTGACCAGGGATGGAACCTGGGTCCTTGACAGAGCATGGAATCCTAACCACTGGACCACTAGGGGATTCCCGATTCCCACTCTTCTTTGACTTTTTAACTCCAGTTTTAAGTTCATCCTTGATCTTTTGACTTGGTTTCACCTGGATAAATGTGTTGAGAGATGAGTAGGTCCATGAAGAGAAACCACTTCATAACTTGACCTGCATTTCCATTTTCCTAGTCTTTTGACTCTCCTAGGGAGGGGTAAGCCTTGTTACAGTTGGTGCTTTTCTGTCCTGCCACATTCTCTTGCCCTGTCCTGGTAGGAGAACCCTGATTTGTGAGTTTGTTGGTGTTACGCAGCCAATACCATTTTAAAACAGAGATGCATTAGCTGGCCCTTGGCAAGGTGAAGCCTTCCTCTTGGTGCTATTTAACAATGCTAAATGTTTGGATGGCATTTAATTCACTCACTTCCAGTTGACTTGAAGTAAAACCTCTTTGGTTAGGATTACTTGGACGTTTCTTGGAAATGTCAACAAATGAAATGCTTTAACCTCAAATCAATGATATTTTTTGGTATTTTGGGGATTTATTCACGTTTGCTAATGAAAATTTCCCTTCTTGGAAAAAAAGAGCTAAACAGGCTACTTTAAGAATACAAATGTGAATTGGTGAGAGGGAAGAAGAAATTCTTTGAAGCAGAAAAGTGGGATGGTTATAGTTTCTTCAGAGTGCTAGTTTTAGAGAGGGTTGATTGGTTTAATTTACAGCAGACAGTGTACAAAGGCCCTTTTGTGATGACTAGCTCCCTTGATGCTGTTTCTTGGCAGTTGGCTACAACAGTGCCTGAGTCTACAAAGCGCCAGGAAAGGTGTAAAATGGAGTTTAAGTCCCTGCTCTGGATTTGCTCCGAAGTTTTAATAGAGCCTGTTCTGAGGACAGGCAACAACTGTTTGGGGTCATGGGATTACATGGTTGTAAGACTGAGATTTAGGTCCCCAGAATGCGAGTTTAGTTCGTAATTCCTGCTAAACATTTTCATGATTGGCTTTACCAGCTTAATGGCAGTAACCTGCACTAATCAAAGATCAGAAGTTTAGGTGTCACCTTTTTGACTACCTTTTGGTAATCGTGTCAGGAAGGAATGAATTAGATCAATATGGTGATCCATCAAATGAAAAGAAAATAGAAAAGTCTCCATGGGAAATGTACATTTGTACATTAAACAAATCACTGATTTGTTTAAAAAAAAAAAAGTGGGGGTTATATCTGTCTTGTGTTAGGCGCTGCGTGTCCTGGATTTTGGCTGTGCAGAGGCCAGCAGGATCGGTGTGGCTCTCGTCTCCGAGCAGCTCGCGGCTTCATGGGCTTGTGCGCTGCTGTGGCCTCTTGGAATGCTGCTCTTCTGGGCACTGTGACTCACGAGAGAGGCGAGATGAGTGTCTCTGAAATTTGTCTAACCACAGAGCTCACTAGGGATCGAGGGCATAGTTCACAGTAATAGTGTTCCTAAGAACACACTTTGAGAAATATTTAATCATCTTAAATGCAAGACCAGTGATCTGGGAATATATTGAATAACTTTTCTGCATGCTACTTGATCACAGTAGTCTTTTAATTGAAAGACTTTAAAAAATCCTTTGTGTTTATGTATGTGTGTGTGCACACATTATTGTGAATTGATGGTATATACTTTAGAAAACTTTAGGTTAAAGAAAACGGATACCCTTAAACATTTTTTTGGAAAAAGGCTGGGCATATGAATTAAGCAAAACTGATAACTAATTTGGATAGGAGAGGAGAAGTCCAAAGCCTTATGACTGTTTGGATTTAACATGGAATATATATGGGAAAAAATTCGGTTCAGACCATTCAACTGAATAGGTATAGGAAAATAGGAAGCCAAATTGGAGCTGGAGTCATGGGGCCTGAGCCAGTCCCAGCTTTGCCAAATCACTTAAACCTCCATGAGCATGTTTGTGTAAATAGGGTTAATAACCTCTTCCTACCAGGTTCTTAGAAGCCTCAGATGAAATATCTGTGAGTACTCACAAAATATGAGAGTGCATTCATTAAATGAGAGAGACAGTGTTTTGCCAGAAATCTAGGCCACCTGAGGAGCGAATCAAATCAAGTGTCAGGGGGATGGATTGCCTGAGAAAGTTACATGTGAAAATGTTTCCTTTATACTTTGGGCTGGGGTGGACTTAAATGTGGAACGCCAGTTCTTAACACTGATGGGAGTGTTTCAGTTGGAGCATCTGCCTGTTTTGAGGTATAGTCAAAGCTATGGTTTTTCCAGTAGTCATATATGGATGTGAGGATTGTACCAAAAAGAAGGCTGAGTGCCATAGAATTGATGATTTCAAATTGTGGTGCCAGAGAAGACTTGAGAGTCCCTTGAACTGCAAGGAGATCAAACCAGTCAATCCTAGAGGAAACTAACCCTGAATATTCATCGGAAGGACTGTTGCTGCAGCACTAATACTTTGGCCACCTGATGAAGAGTCAACTTGTTGAAAAAGGCTCTGATGCTGAGAAAGATTGAAGACAAAAGGAGAAGAGGGTAGCAGAGGATGAGATGGTTAGATAGCATCACCAACTCGGTGGACAAGAATTTGAACTAACTCCGGGAGATAGTGGAGGACAGAGGAGCGTGGTGTGCTACACACAGTCCATGAGGTCGCAGAGTCGGATGTGACTTAGTGAACTACAACATATTCTGTGCACAACCCATTTGTACTTTTAAGATGGATGTGCTCTGAGGGTGTTTTAGTTTTACAGATCATCCTATATTGGGTCAAACCAGGAGTTCCAGTGGCCCAGAATTATTTTTTGAAACTTCCTATTAGTAGGGAAAATAGCTTCTTAAAAAGTGAAGTAAATTCAAATTGCTTCTGATAAAATATTAGTTATAAGAGGCATATGTTTTTATTTGAATAGCCTGTGTCAGAACTGTCATGCTTGTACTTTTACAAAAAGGATAGGGTGGGAAGTAGGAAGAAAACCACTACTGCCTTACAGAATTCTACCTGGTAGGTTCCATCTGAGAAATGCCACAGCTTTCTGTCTGGAAATGTTTCAAATACTTAAATATTAGACAGAAGACATCAAAAAAATTGTATAGTCTCTAGGTACCATCATCACTCCTGAGACTATTTCCTTTTCTAAAAGCTGAAGCATAGTTGATTCATGCAGGGTTGCGTTAGTCTCTGGTATGCAGCTGAATGACTGAGTTATGTACACACAAAATCTTTTTCATGTTCTTTTCACTATAGGATATTGTATATAGTCCCCTACTGTGCAGCAGTATCTTGTTTATATATATAGATATATAGTAGTTTCTGTCCACAAATCCCAAACTCTTAATTTATTCCTCTCCCTACTTTCCTCTTTGGTAATCAGGTTTATTTTCTATGTCCGTGAGTCTGTTTTGTAAAATAAGTTCATTTGTATCATATTTTAGATTCCACATATAAGTGATATCATTTATGATATTTATTTTTCTTTGTATGATTTCACTTAATATGATAATCTCTACTTCTGTCCATGTTGTTGCAAATGGCATGGTTTCATTCTTTTTTTTATGGCTGAGTAGTATTCTATCTTCTTTACCCATTCATCTGTCGATGGACATTTAGGTTGCTTCCAAGTCTTGGCTGTTATAAATAGTGCTGCTGTGAACATTGTGATGCATGTATCTTTTTGGACTAGAGTTTTCTTTGGATATATGCCCAGGAGTGGAATTGCTGAATCCTGTAGCAACTCTCTTTTTAGTTTTTGAAGGATCCTTCATACTGCTTTCCGTAGTGACTCTACCAACTTACATACCTGTCAACATGCACATCCTCTCCAGCATTTATTGCTTGTGGATTTTTTAATGATAGGCATTCTGACTGGTGAGAGCTGTTACCCATTGTGGTTTTGATTTGTGTTTTCTTTGACAATTAGTGATATTGAGCATCTTTTTCATGTGCCTATTGGCCATCTGTATGTCTTCTTTGGGGAAATGTCTATTTTAGGTCTCTGCCCATTTTTAGATTGGGTTGTCTTCCTGTGGCTGGATTTCATTATTCTCTCAGTCTTATGTGAGGATACAAAAAAAGTGTCATATACTAACCAAAGAGAAACCTAAGGAAGATACACAGTGTAGTTATTTCTGTTTATTAATCTCTGAATATTTTATGAGTTAGAAATAGCTATATTAAATGTTATTTTTACAGATTTTGTTTATTATCTTTGACATGCTAATGATGCTTTCAGGTGAAATGTGTCAAGTAGTAAATAGAAGGAATCTTTTTGTTTTTCTTGATTATTAAAATTTGTGAAACTTAAGAAATATTGGGGGGTGGGCATGTTCTTTTTTTAAGGCTATGAAAATGATTCTGTGGAAGACTTGAAGGAGATGACTTCAGTTACCTCTCGGAAGAGAGGTAAAAGAAGGTACTTCTGGGAGTACAGTGAGCAGCTCACACCATCACAGCAAGAGAGGATGCTGAGGCCATCTGAATGGAACCGAGAGACCTTGCCAAGTAACATGTATCAGAAAAATGGCTTACACCATGGTAAGAGGAGATTTTGATCATACGTGTTGTGTGCGTCCCTCCCTCCCTCCCTTCTTTCCTTGCTTTATCTTTCTTTCTTCTTCCTCTTGTTAAATACAGTCGACGTTCAGTATTAGGTCGCTGTAGTTTCAGGTGTACTACGTGGTGACGTCCGCGTGCACCGGGAACACTGCAAGGGCTCCCTTGGTGGCTCAGCTGGCAGAGAGCCTGCCTGCAGTGCGGGGACCTGGGTTCAGTCCCTGGGCGGGGAAGATCCCCTGGAGAACAGAAAGGCTGCCCACTCCAGTACTCTGGCCTGGAGAATTCCGTGGACTGTGAAGTCCATGGGGTTGCAGAGTCAGACACGACTGAATCACTTTCAGTTCATTTCATGATCACCATAAGTCTTAGTAACCATCTGTCCCTAATATGTTAAGTCACTTTCAGATAGAGATAGTAAATCACAATACTTAATCATTAAATATTATATATAGGTGCAGCCCCTCCTAACAAACGGGAGAGTAGAGCTGCTGTACTTGCTGTGCTTGCTCTTTGTTAGTGAATAGCTTTTTTCAGCTTTAACAGCCCTCACCTAAACAAGGAGGAAAGCTTGTGTAAAAGTGACTTCTAGTTACTTCTTGGCCTACCTGTCCTACCCAGGAAATGACCAGGAGCCTGCCGATTGCTGACCTGTTGCAGCTGCTCTCAGCAAGAAAGAAGGATTGAGGAGGAAGAGAATGGGCTCCGGCTCCTCTGTCTTTCATTCTTACCCAGTCTCCAGGCCTAAATGTAAACATGGAGATAGGAATCAAAATTAGGCTTGGAGAAGAGAGAATGGAAAGGAAAAGAAAGGAAGAATAATTGTGGAGAGAAGGAATGAAATAGGAAAAACTAAACAGTAGGAATCAGGAGAACCTTATAGTCTTAGGCCAGATTTTGACTGTGAACCAAAGAGGATGTAACTGAGTAGAATTTCTTCTGCACAGATTTTATTTTTACCTTAATCCAAAATCTGTACTGAGAAGGTGGAGGGCACTAGTAGGTCTGAAGCTCAGTAAACAGTTTAGTAGTCGCTCATGCTACAGATTTAAGTTGCTAAGTATTTTTGACACAGATGTTGTATCAGAAGTGTATTTGTACCTCATTTTCCCTTTCCATAGCACTCAGGTCTGTATTCTACTATCTTTCAGTGAATGAAAGACCTAGTTTTTGACTTGGGATCAGTTTTCTGCAATACATGAAAAGACAGGTCCAATAAACAGGTCCAGGTGGCATGTAATAAGTTCTAAGAAAGTTGTTCAGGGTATTGCTGTTAGAGGACAGAGCCATCCCTCTTGCCTGCAATGGTAGGGAAGGTCTTTTTGAGTCTCCTGTACTGTTGTTTATCAAACTGACTGAAGACAGAGTTTCTGAAAAGGCAGTCCTTATTTGCTGGACTTTTGTGTTCAACACAGGAATATGTATGTCATATTTTCAGTCATAGCAGTATAAATGTCTTGGTTTGGGTAAAATTTCCAAATTGGTTCCTGACCATATACTATATCCAAGCCCTGATTTTTATGTGCAGATGAGCTTGCACTATAGTCCTGAGGTTTGATTATTACTTCCATGCAGATAATTAAGAATCTCTCATAGTGGGGCTGCAAACCTTAAGACGGAGAAGGATTGGGAAAAGGATAAAGTTGTGCCATATTACCTCCATTTCTTGCTTGTCACAAGGTGGGAAGGAGAGGAGTCTAGCCCTCCTTCCATAGATTGTTCATATGCTGAAAAAGAAAAGGCAAGAGAGAGATGGATTTTTAAATGTCTATAGAAAATATATCTCTTGTTAAATAAAATGATCTCACTTAAACTTCTTTTAAATCATCTATAGGAAAATATGCAGTCAAGAAGTCTCGGAGAACAGATGTGGAAGACCTGACTCCAAACCCTAAAAAACTGCTCCAGATAGGCAATGAACTGCGGAAGCTGAATAAAGTGATTAGTGATCTGACTCCAGTCAGTGAGCTTCCCTTAACAGCTCGGCCAAGGTCAAGGAAGGAGAAAAATAAGCTGGCTTCCAGGTAAATGCTAATCATGTTCACTCATGTAGTTGAAGTCTGGGAGGTGAGGTTAGACTTCAGTGAGCTTTCATAGAGGAGATGGCCTTCAGCCATTTTTTCAGAAATATCCTTTTATAAATAGTACAATGAGAGTATTACAATTTTTCCTTTGAAAATAAATGATGATACTTATGCTTCATGGAATAAGTTTTTAAAGGGAAGAAGTGAATGAACTCAAGGGCCTTATATTGTAGTATAAAAATGAAAAATTTTATCATAGCTTTATTTTTTGTTTTGCAACAAGTCAGGGTTTTTTTTATTGAGTTATAATTTACTTGCCTTCCCTTTTAGTGTATTCTTCTGTGAGTTTTGGACAAACATCCAATTATGTAACCACAACCATAATCAAAATACTGAACTTTGTTATCACCTTAAAAATTTTCCTTTGCCTCTTTGTAAAGTGAGCTCCTTCTCTCACCTGACTCCTCCCAACCACCGACCTGTTTTCTGTTCCTACAGTTGTGCCTTTTTTCGAATGAAGACGAAATCATTCTATGCAGCCTTTGAGTCTGGCTGTGATTTCACACAGGATGAATTTTAGATTCATCCATGTTGTCTGGACTAACAGTTTGATACTCTTTATTGATGGTAATAGTCCTTTGAAGTGATATATTAATACTCCAGTGTATCTGTTCACCAGGTGAAGGATAATTGAGTGGTTTCTGATGTTTGGTGGTTACGAATAAAGTCACCATAAATATTTACTTGAGTTTCTCAGGTGGCTTAGTGGTAAAGAATCTGTCTGCTAGTGCAGGAGACACGGGTTCAATCCCTAGGTTGGCAAGATCCCCAGGAGGATGAAATGACAACCTACTCTGGTATTCTTGCCTAAAAAATCCCATGGACAGCGGAGCCTGGCGGTCTGCAGTCCATGGGGTCTCAAAGAGTTGGACACAACAGAGCAGCTGACCACACGCACACATTTACTTATAGGTGTTTATGTGAACATAAGTTTTCATTTCTCTTGGGTAAATACTTAGTGTATTTAACTTTATAAGAAAATGCCAAAGTAGCTGTTTCCAAAGTAATGAAGTAAATTAAAAAAATATTTACTATTTTCAAAAGTAGCTGTATGTACTATTCTACATTTCCTCAAGCAATATATGAGGGTTCCACTTACTTCACATCTTCTACAACACTTGATTGTCACTTTCTGTTTATTTTGGTGTATTAGCCATAGCTTTATTTTTTGAATGGTGAAATTTTAAGAAATAAGTTTGGATAAACGGTTACATTGTATGTTTTGGGTAATTGAGGCCCTTGATGTAAACATCAGTAGACAGTGATGTTTTTGGTTGCTATTAGAAAATGACAGCAGCAGAAAGGATATTCTGAATGTTCACTTTAAAAAAAACAAGGGAAGTAATTGCTCCTTCCTTTCCCAGGGCTTGTCGGTTAAAGAAAAAAGCGCAGTATGAAGCTAATAAAGTGAAATTATGGGGACTCAACACAGAATACGGTAAGCCTGCACTCACATGCACTTCACTGATCTCCAGTTCCTTGCTGACTGCTCTCTTTCTGTTGTTTCTGGTTTGTTACTTGCTCTCCCTGTGTTCTGCGCAGCTTTCGGGCAGCCCCTTTGATGTAACGCTTTGTCTTTGGTAGCACTGGGTGTTGAATGCTGCCCCGGGCTTCCTTCCGTTACGGAGCCTCGGCTAGGTGCGCGGGTTTCTGTAGTTGCAGCCTGTGGGCTCCGTAATTGACACTCGCAGCCTCCAGATCTGGGCTCAGCACTTCTGCACGGGCTTTAGTTGCCCTATGGCATATGGAATCTCCCTGGACCAGAGATCAAAACTGTCCTACCTGTACTAGCAGGTAGATTCTTGTCTGCTGCACCTCCAGGGAAGTCCAGGCCAGCCTCTTTTTTTTGTTCATCCATTCAGTAAGCTATAATCTTATTTATTCGTGTTCTTCTCTTAGTGTCTTATCTGTGGCTCCCCAAACCAGATCTCCTCTTGTGACCATGGTAATCTCTGACTTCAATTTCACAGTTGTGTGCAAAGTTAGCCAGTTTTATTGACTAATGTATATTTTAACCTTTGAGTGGATAGTTTGGAAATGGTTTTACAAATGTGATTGCCCATTAGAATCATCTGTGTGTACATATTAAACTACAGATTTCTAGACTTCTCCCCAGGTTCTCTGAACTATAACCTGTGCAAGTAGAACCCCAAAATCCATATTTTTAATGTTACCCCAGGTTGCTTTTACGCAGCCATTCTGGTACTTACTTGGGATCCGTTGGTTTAGATCAGTGCTTCCTGATCTTTCACATCCTGGCACATGCAGAAAACTGTCGTCTCTAAGGCATCCTGGAGTATAACGGAGTAGGCTGCTCATGGGAGGAGGTCCCTGTGGGGTGAAAGTGAAAATCGTTCAGTTGTGTCCAACTCTTTGCACCAGGCCAGAATACTGGAATGGGTAGCTGTTCCCTTCTCCAGTAGATCTTCCTAACCCAGGGATCGAACCCAGGTCTCCTGCATTGCAGGTGGATTCTTTACCAGCTGAGCCANAAAATCGTTCAGTTGTGTCCAACTCTTTGCACCAGGCCAGAATACTGGAATGGGTAGCTGTTCCCTTCTCCAGTAGATCTTCCTAACCCAGGGATCGAACCCAGGTCTCCTGCATTGCAGGTGGATTCTTTACCAGCTGAGCCACCAGGGAAAGTGAATCATTAACTCACACACTTGGAACCCTTTTATAGTGAATTAGAGGGTGGGGAAGCTCTGCTTTTGATCTTCTGTAATAAGGACTACCCCTATTTTATAACAGAACCCAGCTGACTCACAATGCAGGGAGACGTGATAGGTCACTGGATCCCTTCTGGGTCTCTCTCTGGATGCATGTAGGCATATAACTGTGTTGTTCAGTTAATAAATTTATCCATAATCATACACATCTGTATGGCCATATATTTTTTGTGCCTGTATATACGTATGTGTAGGCCCACAAACACTTATTTTCTGTGTTCTGGGGTGGGGAACAATTGGGAAATCGGTTAAGAGCCAGGAATATGTATATTTCTGAATGTGTTCCTCTATTTCAAATTGAGTTTTTGATGGCCTTTAATTTTTCTTATTCCCAAAGCTAACTTAAAGCCTGTACATATTTTCATGTAGGAAAATGACTTATCTCTAGGTGCATTTTCGTCTCAGTCAGCACAGAGGAAAAGGACCTTCTCATTCATTTTTCTCTTCCACATCTGTCTTACAAGCTTCTCTTTTCCAGTCTTGAGAAGTGTAGCCTTGACTTGGTTAGAAGACATGTCAGAAGCAATGTAGTAGTTGCTACTTCTGTGTGGTTTGCCACATGTATTTTTTTATAATTACATTATTTTTAATTGAAGGATAATTGCTTTACAATATTGTGTTGGTTTCTGCCAGATTACATGGGGTTTGCAAGTTCTTCCCATGGAACATACATATATCTCTCAAGGGAATGGTGCCCTTGATTCCTCTAAATATCTGGGAGTCACTGTTACTGCTTTGTGGAACACTTTTATCCGTTACCTATTGACTCAATGGTTTCTAAAATCAGTGACATCGGAAACAAATTTTGGGACTTGGGAACCATAGGGCTGCCAACTTTATGTTTTGCCACATGAGGACATTAAAAAGAATATCATCTATAATTACTGTCATTTCATATAGGGAAGAATATCTTAGTGTTAGAAAATTAAGACAGGCGTAATCTCAGACTAAAGTTAGGTTTATGAAAAATGCTCTGTAGTGTCCTTACCTATTTTAATTTGTCATCAACTAGCACTGTTCCAAGGACTAGCTTCAGGGCCCACTGCTGTCGTCCTCATCGTGCCCTGTGCTGCCAGACCTCCTCACCCCCTTGATTCCTTCTACCAAGGCTCACAGGAACTCTGTGAGCTCTGTGAGTCAAATGGAGATTTGTTGACTCAGAATGAGAAGTAAAGCTTCGAAGAGGACTGGACCTTCATCCTGATTAACACAGTTTATCCTCAGACAAGCTATATAAGGGTAAAATTTTGGAAGATTCTTGGATGATCATGAAATCAGAACAGGAGAGATCTCTTTAAGAGACTTCAGGCTTCCCTGGTGGCTCAGACGGTAGAGAATCCGCCTGCATGCAGGAGACCCAGGTTCTATCTCTGGGTTGGGAAGATCCCCTGGAGAAGGGAATGGCTACCCTCTCTATTATTCTTGCCTGGAGAATTCCATGGTCAGAACAGCCTGGCGGGCCACAGTTCATGGAGTCATGAAACAGTCTGACACAACTGAGCGACTGACTGACTTACAGATTTAAGGTTGGTCCTCACTTTTGGGCCAGATGGTTTTTTCTCCTCACCTAGAAGTGTTTGGTGGAAGAGCCCTTCACCTCTGCCCCTCCTGCCCCCAGTGTTCTGGCATGGACACTGCCCAGGTTGGGAAGAGCTGTTCTGCCGTTTCAGTTCTTAGTGCTCTTCTCACTTTTAAACAGCTGATTTACTTTACCTATTGGGGATGGGGAACTTTTTGCTTCTCATCAGTCCAGCTTTCATGTAAATATCCTTATTTATATTTGAGTTAATGATTTTCTCTCTTGTTATTTGAGAAACAAGCATAAATTTCGTGTTTCATGTGGTTTAGGGAGTCAGCTGTGCTTTCCTTGTTTAGTGACACATTTTTTAATATATTGTCCCTGCATGGACGGAGGAGCCTGGTGGGCTGCAGTCCATGGGGTCACTGAGGGTCGGACATGACTGAGTGACTTCACTTTCACTTTTCACTTTCATGCATTGGAGAAGGAAATGGCAACCCACTCCAGTGTTCTTGCCTAGCGAATCCCAGGGATGGGGAAGCCTGATGGGCTGCCATCTATGGGGTCACACAGTGTCAGACATGACTGGAGTGACTTAGCAGCAGCAGCAGCAGCATGTAATTTTAAATTATTTCCCCTCCCCCTGCCAGTTATTTCTGATTTCCTTCTTCAGTATTAGTCTAGATTGGTTTCTTCTAAGTTTTGCAAGATGAGGAATAACAAATCATTGATTTCAAAGCAGTGTCTGAAGTAGTAGAGATTTATTTCAAATCATAGGACTTCCACGTGTTGAAACTGGAGGTGTGTTCCCCCCAAACACCCTGCAACTTTATTGAGGTATAACTAAAGTAAAATAACTCCACATATTTAAAGAGTATTATATGGTTACTTTGGACATATGTACATACATGTGAAATCGGTCAGGATAGTGAACATTTTGATCACCTCCAAGTTTCCTAGTGCCCCTTTGTAAGCTGGTCCTCTCTCTCTCCCTATCTCTGAGTAAACACAATCTGCTTTCTGTCACTATAAATTAGTGTACATTTTCTAAAATTTTATATTAATGGAATCCTACCATACATTCTTCTCTTTTGCCTGGCTACTTTCATTCTGCATATTTATTAAAACATTTCTCCATCTATATCAATAGTTAAATGGTTTTCTTTGCTGAGTAGTATTCCACTGTATTAGATATACTGCAGTTTGTTTATCCATTCACGCGTTGGTGAATATTTAAGATTGTTTGCTATTGCTATAACTGCTATAGACATATGTCTATAGAACTGCTAGGAATATTCCTGTGGAGGTGTTTGGGTGGACATATGTTTTAATCTCTCTTGGTTAAATATCTGCCAAGCTGTTTTCCAAAGTGGCTATACCATTTTACATTCTCAAAAACAGTATAGGCAGCTTCTAGTTGGTCCATATTCTTGCCAACACTTGGTAAGGTCAGTCTTCTTACTTTTAACCAACCTGATGGATATGTGGCAGTATATCATTGTGGTCTTAATTTGTATTTCATTAATTTATGATGTTGAACATCTTTGCTTATTGGCTGTTTATATATTTTGTGTGTATATGGGTGAAGTCTCTGTTTAAATATTTTGCCATTTAAAAATTTTGTTTTCTAAAAGTTCTTTATTGTAGATACAGGTTCTTTACCTGATATATATGTTGAAAATATTTTATACTAATCTTTGGATTGCCTTTTTGTTTTCTCACTGACATCTTTCAAAGAGCAAAAATGTTTAATTTTGATGAAGTCTGATGTGTTAGTCTTTCATTTTATATTTTTGTGTGTTCTAATTAGAAATTTTGCCAACTTCAAAACCGTATTTTTGTGTATATTTTCTCCTAGGATTTATATAGTTTTAGATTTTAGTTTTTTTTTCCCCCACAAACAAATACCCAGTTGATCAAGCACCATTCTTTGAAAGAACTTCCTTTTTCCATTGGGTTTTTTTTTCCACCTTCGTTAAATCAGTTGATCCTGTACGTATGGATCTACCTCTGGACCCTGTCTTCTGTTCCATTGAGCTCTTTGTCTGTCTGTCTGTGAATCTGCAGTGTCTCACTGCAGTTATACAGTAGATCGGAAGTCTTGGCAGCGTCCATCCTTGTTGGTCTTCCGATTCGGTTCTTTTCTTTCAAAGTTGTTTGGCTCTTCTAGGTCCTTTGCATGGCCATTATCAGTTTTGGAGACAGTTTATCACCTTTTAGAGAAGAAGTCTTCTGAAACTTTGATTGGAACTGCTTTAGTCTGTAGATCAGTTTGGAGAGAATTACCATCTTAACAAAATGGAGGCTTCCAATCATGAACTTTGGGTCTCTTTCCATCTGGTTGTCTTCTTTAATTTCTCTGACTTGTTTTATAGTTTTCAATGTACAGTGCTTGAACATCTTTTGTTAGATTTATTCCTGAATATTTTGTATTTTTGATGTTATTGTAAATGGACTCATTGAAACTTCAAATCGTTGTTGCCTATGTGTAAAATGAAACTTTATTTTATACCCTTGTTAACATTTATGTTTTGGCTGCGCCAGATCTTCCTTGCTGTGCCTGGGCTTTTCTCCAGCTGTGGCGAGCGGGGGCTGCTCTTCGTCCCAGTGCACGGGCTGCTCACTGCAACGGCTTCTCTTGTGTAGACCATGGGTTCTAGCGCACTCAGGTTTCAGTAGTTGCAACGTGTGGGCTCAGGAGTTGTGGCCCTTGTGCTTAGTTGCTCTGAAGCATATGGGATCATCCTGGACCAGGAATCAAACGCATATACCCTGCATTGACAGGCAGATTCTTAACCACTGGGCCACCAAAGAATTCCGTGTATTACTCCTGCTGTATTTTCTTGCTAAATTTATTAGTTCCAATAGTAGGTGTGTAGATGCCCTGGAATTTTCTGTGTAAGTAGTTGTCACCTGCAAATAGAAATGGCCTTATTTACTCCTTTTGATTTCTGTGCCTTTTAATTCTGTTCTTTGCCTTATTGCAATGTTTAGGACATTTGAATAGATGTGGTGACTGCCTTGTTTGCAGGGGAAACTTTGACTTTTAAAGTTGATGTTGGCTGTAGGTTTTTTGGTAGTTGAGGTGCCCTCAATTGTTTTAAGTTTCCTTGTTTTCCTAGTTTCATTTTTCATGAATAGATAGGGAATACTGTCATTTCTTTTATTTTTAACTTGTATTTATTGGAGCAATCATTGTTCTCCTTTATTCTGATACTATATCAAATATTCCCCTGTTAATATGGTGAATGATATTAACTAATTTTTTTATTAAACCAACCTCACATTCTTAAAATAAACTGTATTTGGTTATGATGTATTTTACTTAGAGTCTATTGCAAATATTTTGCAGGGTTCTAGTTTGATATTTTAGTCTGTTGCTAATACTTTGTCAAGGATTTTTAGGTCTATATTCAAAAGGGATATTGGTCTGTTAATTATCTTTTTTTGTAATGTCATTGTCAGGCTTTGGTATTTGAGGACACTACCTTATAGAATGAATTCAGTCATGATCTTTCTTCGTTTTTGAAAAAGTCTGATAAGGTTGCTTTTATTTCTTCATTGTATATTTGATAGAATTTTACATTAAAACCCTCTTGAGTTTTCTTTTGGGAGTATTTTTGGATAAATTCAATTCCTTTGTTAGAAATGGGCTGTTCAGATATTCCTTTTCTTCATGTTAAGTAACATTTTCAATAAATTTGTTCATTTCATCCAAGTTTTTTAGTTTGTTAGCATAGCATTTCCTTATTATCCTTTTAATGACTTTGTTTTAAAGTGATAACCCCTTTTTCATTCTAGCTATAGGTGTTGGAGCAGTCTAGCTGGGGATGGGGATTAGGGTGGGAGTGAGTACCAATTTTGTTGATATTTTCAAAGAACCAGCTTTAGACTTTGTTAACTTTCTCTATTGTGTGTGTTCTGTTTTATTGGTTTCTCTTAATCTTTATTATTTTCCTCCTTATTTACTTTTGGTTAAATTTGCTCTTTTTTTAAAGCTTCTTAAAGGCAGAGAGGGGAAGGCAATGGCACCCCACCCCAGTACTCTTGCCTGGAAAATCCAATGGACGGAGTAACCTGGTGGGCTGCAGTCCATGGGGTCGCTAACAGTCGGACAGACTGAGCGACTTCACTTTCACTTTTCTCTTTCATGCATTGGAGAAGGAAATGGCAACCCACTCCAGTATTCTTGCCTGGAGAATCCCAGGGATGGGGGAGCCTTGTGGGCTGCCGTCTATGGGGTCACACAGAGTCGGACACGACTGAAGTGACTTAGTAGCAGCAGCAGCAGCAGCAAAGGCAGAGCATTTTGTTTTTAAAGCTTTGTCTTTAAAGAGCTATGATTTATTTAATAAACATTTACTAAAACTCTGAGTCAGTATCAGACACTGTCATAGGTCTTAAAGCTGTGAAGGCAAGTAGGACAAATTGCTTACAGAAGAGGGAAGACTGATACATGTCTGCAGCCTGTTACAAAAGTGGCACATCATTTGAAATTAATCACTTTGGATAAGAAAGCTTGCAACCAACCATCACTGCCTAATGTTTTCTTATATGTTCTTCATTTTTAATTATCTGTTATTACACAATTAAAAGTAAAATTTTCCATGTTAGTGACATGTTCCAAGTGTCCTGTTCTGTCTTACAGATAATTTATTGTTTGTAATCAACTCCATCAAGCAAGAGATTGTAAACCGAGTACAGAATCCAAGAGAGGAGAGAGGACCCAACATGGGACAGAAGCTTGAAATCCTCATTAAAGATACTCTTGGTAAGAAGAATACTGGATAAATTAATAACAAATAATAACATTCATTGTAAGGTATGTGATTGAAGGGAATAGTAAAAAATTTTTTAAGGAAAAACTCAAGTGCTCTCATTGCAGTTACTTTCCTTTACGAGAAGATTTAGCATTCATAAACATATCCTGCTGGTAACCACAACTTATTATTTAGACTTCATCACTGAACTATTTTAACACTTGGGAGGGATAAACTAACAACTTTAACCTTCTTTGGGGAAAATAAAGGTCCTTGACCTTGTCAAGCCTGCAGTATATACTTTTAGAGGTTCTTACCTACTTGTTTTACTCTTCCACGGGATTCTAACAAACTTGCTTACCTGGTTTTCCATCCCTGAACAGATTGTGCCACATAGGGAGGAATAGAAGTGAAGTGAAGTGAAGTCGCTCAGTCGTGTCTGACTCTTTGCGACCCCATGGACTGTAGCCTACTAGGCTCTTCTGTCCATGGGATTTTCCAGGCAATAGTCTTGGAGTGGATTGCCATTAGAGGCAGCCAAACAGAAGTCAGGCAGAGTGATACCTAACAGGGAGGGTAGTGGTAGCTAAAGTAGACAGACATTCGAACCCTAGAGAACCAAGAGCTTAGCTGCCATAGGAGCGAATCAGATCAGCCTATGATCAGTAGCATCCCAAGGGCATTATAGCATAACACAATCTGTGAAAACCCTGAAGCGTCGTAAAATTGGTTCTTTGTTTAACAGTGTTTTTTCTAAGATCGTCTCTTAAAAACTGGTTCTTACATCATCGTTCTGTATAGTAGTAAATTTCACTTACCTGAAAATTTTCTTCCAGTTCATTTTTCCCCAGAATTGCTGACTGTATACTGAATCAGTTCACTGAAAAGAATTAGAGCTTACTTTTCAATCATTAATTCGTTACCTGAATTTAGAGTGCCAAACACTATTATTTTAAAAAATTCAATTGTAAATAACTTAGAATTTAAGACAGCTTTTCTGATATGCAGTTATTATAAATTTACTCATTCCACAAAATTTTTTCAATGCCTTACTATATGCCAGATGTTGGGGAACACAAGGATTAAGCAAAGACTTTGTTGCTACTCTTCTTAAGAAGCTTGCAGTCTAAAAATGGAGCATAAAGAATAAACAGAAAACCAGAAATAATAATAATATTGTGGTAATTGCTATGAAGAAATTAAGATTCTTAGATGGAGTGGAGTGAGCAAGAATATTTTATTTCTGTTTATACAGAAATATTCCTGTATACCAAATCTGCTGCTAAAATAATTGGATTTTCTTTCATTGAAAATAAATGCACGTTGACTACTTCCATGTACTTAGTAAATTTCTCATGGTTTTTGAAATGACTATTAGTTTCTCTTGCTAGCATTGTGTTCATAATGAATGTAAAATATACTAGTGTTTCTGAATGGCAGTTGGGAATCATTAGTAAAATTAGCGCTGCATATAGATTTTAACCCAAAGATTTAATGAAATTTGACAACTTTCATGTTTGCAGGCCAGCAGAGATGATATGACAGAGAGATTTAAGAGACAAGAAAAAAGTTTGTTAGTCTAGAAAGGGGTAAACAGCTCGCATTTGTATAGTACTTATTGTGATCCAGGATCTATTACGGTTGTTTAGTCATTTACTTCCACAGTTCTGTGAAGGAGGTATTATTATCCTGGTTTTACAGATAAGGAATTGGAAGCCCAACACGGTAGTAAGTAACTTGCTATAGGACAACAAGCCAACAAGTAGGGGGACCAGGAGTAGAAATAAGTTCTGCCAGTCGCAAGTGCTTGCGCTATACCCATGTATCATCACTTGGCCTTGTCATCTGACACTCATTCTAGATCGTTCAGTATATAGCTGTATAATTCACAAGTGCCCCACTAAGTGCCTTCTTCAGTAGACTTACTTGAGGATTTATTTTTCTTGACATTCTATGTAACATTTGATTCCACTGGACGATTATCTTCATTATTTTAAGATGCTTTAGGTTCTGCATGCCTTGTTCCCTATCTTTTTACACACACACACACACACACACACACACACGTTAGATTTGATTCCACTGGACGATTATCTTCATTATTTTAAGATGCTTTAGGTTCTGCATGCCTTGTTCCCTATCTTTTTACACACACACACACACACACACACACACACGTTAGATTTGATTCCACTGGACGATTATCTTCATTATTTTAAGATGCTTTAGGTTCTGCATGCCTTGTTCCCTATCTTTTTACACACACACACACACACACACACACACACGTTAGATTTGATTCCACTGGACGATTATCTTCATTATTTTAAGATGCTTTAGGTTCTGCATGCCTTGTTCCCTATCTTTTTACACACACACACACACACACACACACACACGTTAGATTTGATTCCACTGGACGATTATCTTCATTATTTTAAGATGCTTTAGGTTCTGCATGCCTTGTTCCCTATCTTTTTACACACACACACACACACACACACACACACGTTAGATTTGATTCCACTGGACGATTATCTTCATTATTTTAAGATGCTTTAGGTTCTGCATGCCTTGTTCCCTATCTTTTTACACACACACACACACACACACACACACACGTTAGATTTGATTCCACTGGACGATTATCTTCATTATTTTAAGATGCTTTAGGTTCTGCATGCCTTGTTCCCTATCTTTTTACACACACACACACACACACACACACACACGTTAGATTTGATTCCACTGGACGATTATCTTCATTATTTTAAGATGCTTTAGGTTCTGCATGCCTTGTTCCCTATCTTTTTACACACACACACACACACACACACACACGCTGGTGGTTTCTCTTTGGCTCTAGCAATATCCACTGGTCATATGCAGAAATTCAGATATGTTTTAAAAACACAAAAGCTCATTTAGCATAATTGTTAAAATGAGAGTATTTGAAATCAGTTCTAGATCCAAGTCCTGACCCTGCCACTTATTTCCTGAGGACCGTGGGGAAGTAACTTCACTTCCCTCAACCTAATTTTATTCATCTACAAATTGTGGACAGCTGTGTGGATTAAATGGAAAGAGTACGTATAAAGCAGTTATTAGCATACTGCTGAACACAAATTCTCAATGCTCAGTAAGAGTTGTTGATACTACCATATTACATTGTAAACATTTGAGTTTTTTTTCCCTAAAAGACTTTTATTTCTACATAGTCTTCCTGTTAGGTAGAGAGAGGAATCTAATGTTTTGTAAGAAAAAAATTCTTCCTTCCTTTTTATTTTTAATTTAAAGGTTTATATATTGATAAGTTTGTGCTTTTCCCTTTATACCTGATTATCAATTTTACCAGATACAGTCCTTTACTCACATTTTCCTGCCTTGAGTATTTTAAATACGTTTCTCCATTTTTATTCTGGCATTAAAATATTGCTTTTGAAAAGCTAATAGTTGTCTGATTTTTTTCCCCGTATGTCATTTGCTGTTTTTGCCCAGATGTCAGCAAGATTTTTTTTTTTTAAATCTTAGTAACTTTTCTAGACTATATCTTGGAGTTGGTAATTTTAGGGCGGTATTAACATATACACTCTGTGCTCTTTCAATAAATAACTTCAGATATTTTAGTATTTAATTTGTTCCCTTGCTGTGGTTTTCTTCTTTGGGGACACTTATTTGTGGATTGAATCTTCTTTGTTTGTGTTCATTATTTTCGGAGGTATATTCACTTTTTCTCAAATTTAAGAAGATCCCTTCATTTCTAATTTTAAAATCCTTTCTTTTTTCCACTGCTGTTCTCTCAGATGCGTTATCTGTTGTGTTTATTTGCACTCTTACATTCCTTTTAATTTTAACTTCAGGAATTTTTTCATTTTGCTTCTAATTTTTTGAGGTGTGATTGACATTTTATGTTTCAGGTGTATAATGTACTGGTTTGATATTGGTATATATTACAAAATGATCACCGCAATAAGTCCAGTTAACATCCATCAGTATGCATAGTTAACAAAATATTTTTTTCTTGAGATGAGACCTTTTAAGAACCTTTCTCCTACCTACTTCCAGATATACGGAACAGTATTATCAACTATGGTCACCATGCTGTACATTACATCCCCTTCATTATAGGTGACTTTATCTTCAAGAACATGTATTTTTTGGTTTTGATTACAGCTTTTTTCCTGAATTCAATCTTGTCTGATATTATAGTCATGAATACAACTTTCTTATTATTTATATTTGCTTGGTAACCCTTTGCCTACCCTTTTTTCTTTTTGGTAAGATTTTATTGAGGAAATCAACTTATAATTTGTTGTTTGATTAGGACAAGATAAAGGAAAAACAGAATTTCAGATGGAACAATGACATAAACATGTCAGGATATCCAGAAATTTACATGTATAGAAAATAGTTTTTAAACCTCCACGTTAGTTTTTTTTTTAATTGGAAGAGAATTGCTTTACAATGTTGTGTTGGTTTCTGCCATATATCAACATGAATCAGCAATAGGTGTACATATGTCCACTACTTCCTGAGCCTCCCTTCCATCCCCATCCCACCCCATCGTTCTAGGTTGTCACAGAGCTGGGTTAAGCTCCCTGCAGCTACATCACATTTGCACTGGCTGTCTGTTTTACATATGGTAATATATATGTTTCCAACCAGGCTACTTTCTTGGGCTTCCCTTGTGGCTCAGCTGGTAAAGAATCTGCCTGCAATATGGGAGACCTGGGTTCGACCCCTGGGTTGGGAAGATCCCCTGGAGAAGGGAAAGGCTATCCACTCCAGTATTCTGGCCTGGAGAATTCCATGGATTGTGTAGTCCATGGGGTCGCAAAGAGGTGGACACGACTGAGCGACTTTCACTTTCAAGCTACTTTCTTAGTTCATCCCACCCTCTCCTTCCCCTGCTGCGTCAACAAGTTTGTTCTTTATATCTGCATCTTTATTGCTGCCCTGCAAATAGTTTATCAGTACTGTTTTTCTGGATTCCATATATTAACATATGCATTAATATATGATGTTGTCTTTCTCTTTTTGACTTCACTCTGTATAACAGGCTCTAGGTTCATTCACCTCCCCAGAGCTGACTCAAATTTTTTATGGCTGAGTAATATTCCATTGTATATATGTACGATTACTCTTTATCCATTCATCTGTCAGTGGACATCTAGGTGTCTTTTAGAATTGTGGTTTTCTCAGGGTATATGCCCAGTAGTGAGATTGCTGAGTCATATGGCAGTTTTATTCTTAGTTTTTCAAGAAATCGCCACACTGTTCTCCATTGTGGCTGTATCAATTTACATTCCCACCAGCAGTGCAAGAAAATTCCTTTTTCTCCACATCCTTTCCAGCATTTATTGTTTGTAGATTTTTTGATGATGACCATTCTCAGTGGCGTGAGGTGATACCTCATTGTAGTTTTGATTCGCATCTCTCTAACAGGTGAGGTTGAGCGTTTTTTCATGTGTTTATTAGCCATCTAGTCTTCTTTGGAGAAATGTCTGTTTAGGTCTTCTGCCCATTTTTTGATTGGTTTGTTTGTTTTTCTGATCTTGAGCTACATCAGCTGCTTATATATTTTGGAGATTAATCCTTTGTCAGTTGCTTCATTTGTAATTATTTTCTCTCATTTTGAGAATTGTCTTTTTTGCCTACCCTTTAATTTTCAGTCTTTCTGTATTGCTTTATATGAGATCTCTTTTTAAAAGGTCTTAGATTAAAATGTAGACTTCATTTTAATACCGTAAATTCACTCCTGGATTTTTATATATAACTTGTAGTTTGGCTTTTCTTTGTTAATCAGTCTAGGAGTTTTTCTTCTTTATAATACATTTTTGGCTCCGTTGCAGTGCATAAGCTCTTCATTGTCGCGCATGGGCTTTCTCTAGTTGCCGCAAGTGGGGGCTGCTCTCAAGTTGGCGGTGCATGGGCTTCTCGTTGTGGTGACTTCTCATTGCAGAGCGTGGCTTCTGGGCGTGGCTTCGGTAACTGCAGCGTGTGGGCTCTGGAGCACAGGCTCAGCAGCTGTGGGACATGGGCATGCCCCATGGCATGTGGGACCCTAGTTTCTGCATGAGGGCTCAAACCCATGTCCCCTGCATTACAAGGTGGATCCTTAACCACTTGACTGCCAAGGGAGTCCCCAGGAGTTTTTCTTTAATGGATGTATTTCACTCGTTTTTATTGATTGATACATGTTTGGTTTTAACTTCTGTCATCAAAAGGTCTATTAGGATTGTTCATATGCCTTTCTTGCTTTCTGTTGTCATACTATTCATATTCTGTTGTCATCCATATTATTATAGTTTCATTTTGTATGGTCCTCTGATTATTTTCTACTTCTGCATTTTTGTCTTGCAGGCTCACTTTTTAATTATAATGGGTACTTAATTTTTTTCTCAACTTTTCATTTAAAATATCATCCTACAAGAAAAGTAGAAATAAATAGTCCAGTGAACATTTGCATGTCATTCAGCTAGATTAACCAGTGTTAATATTTTTGCTGCATTTGCTTTAGTTCTGCCTCCATCTACATTTTTCTCTAAATATTTAAAAATAACTTACAAACATGATTCCTCATCCCTAACTACTACTTCAATATGTGTTCCTCAAGAACAGGGATGCTTTCTTACCTAGACACGATACTGTTGTCACCCTGGTTCAGCATCGCTATAACGTCTATGTGGAGTTCATATTTAAATCTCCCCAGTTGTCTCAGTAATGTCCTTTATAACTTTTTTGTTTGTTTTTGATCCAATTAAGGATCATGAGTTGCATTTAGTTTTTTGTTGTTCTTCTTTAATCTAAATCAGTCTCCTAGTCTTTTTTTCTTTCCATAAAAAAATCCAGGTAGTTAATCTTGTAAAATGTCCCAACATCTGAATTCATCTGTTTCCCCATGATCAGACACAGTTAAATTTCCTTGGCAATAATACATTGTAGGTTATGTCCTTCTCATTATATCAATCAAGAAACATATATGGTCCTGTGGTTAAGACTTGGCCTTCCAATGCAGGTGGTGTGGGTTCTATCCCTGGTTAGGGAGCCAAAAGTGGTCCACATCAAAAAGTCTTGAAAAGAAGAAACACACAGTATCAGTTTGTCCAGTTATTGGTCCCAGTGAATTTGATCACATGGTTAAGGTGGTGTCAATACTCTTTTACAGTATATTGACTTCTTATAAGCAGTTACTAAATAGATTCTTCTGCTTCTGTCTTCCTTTAATTGCTTATTTTTTATTACATTTTCAAACACATATACTTCTATTATTGAAAATCAATAAATCAGATATCTTCAACCTCAGTCATAGAGGATGAGGAAGACAAAAAAACATACATGCAGTATCTCCCACCTTTCTTTCCTCTTCCAAGTTTGCTTATTTATCCACTTACCTTTAAAATGAAGAAAAATGCACATAAAATTGATCGAATCCTTATTTTAAAAAATGACTGAAAACATCCTGTAGATATGTATTTTTGGTCACATGGGTGAAGCCCATCCATGAAATATAGTGAAGTTAAAGCAGTTGGGAGAGACTGGCTGTGAGAGAACAGGAAAAAGACTCGTTGGCAGGTTTTAGGAAACAGTGTCTGTTGGCAGGCTTAGGGTTTGGGTTTGGACTGTTCTTGGTTTGACCCTGCTAGTCTTGTGGGCACTAGTTACTGTGGGTAGAATTATTTTCTGGGCTGCAGTAGCAAGCAGCAAGCACTCATCTAGGAGTCGTATCAAGCTGAGAGCCACCCCTGACCCTCAGATTTTCCTGTTCCTTACCTTGAGACATATCTAAGTGTGCCTTTTACTCTTTTCTTCAGGTCTCCCAGTTGCTGGGCAAACCTCAGAATTTGTTAACCAAGTGTTAGAGAAGACTGCAGAAGGCAATCCCACTGGAGGCCTTGTAGGACTAAGGATACCAACATCAAAAGTGTAATCAGCTTCATTGGACCACTGGTCAGAAATGTCTGTGTTTGTCACGTTATTCATTGTAAATTTTCATTCTGTTTTGCATGTCAGTTTAGCATTATGTAAACATTTACAATTAGGTTACATTGTTTTAAGAACTAAGTAGCATAAGTGAAGCATGATCCAAAATACTTGATTATTGCATTTTTCAGAGCATAAACCTTGGTTAAAACTGCTACAGGCATCAGAGTTGAAAATCATAACGTTTAAATAGATGTTTAGATACAGATTACAAAATCTGTTAAAGCAAGACACTTTGAAAGAGTGAAGATAATAGTAAATGCCAAATATTGTGGCAGGTTTATGCTCTGAACCACACACAAAAAAATTGAGGAAGCATTTTTTTAAACAGTCAGTTTTGATTGTTTTTAGAATTATTGCTTTTTGTTCTAATTTTCCACAACTCTTACTCTCACTTGTACATGGCACACAACCCAGCACTCATGCCCATGTGCCATATTAGATGTTCATTTTCCGAGCTCTATATGGTATATATAAATATATATATAAATATATATATATATAATGTCTGTGCAAGTAAGAAAAAAAAGCATATTCTTTGTGCCTTGTATTTTGGGGAAACTATAAAACTGGTAATATTTTGTATGATGAAAACCCTAATGAGGAAAAAAAACCAAGATATATAGGTGGAAAAATTATGGGGTTTAAATGTTTTTTTGTTCCAACTCTTTTTCAAATTTTTTGAATGTATATAGGACTATGTTGAAATGTAGATATATGCCACAGAGTCTGTGTATTGTATAAAAAACAAAACAAAAAACAAACAAAAAAAAAGATGGCTCTAGAAAACTCATATTTCGGTACTTGACCGGAAGAAGACAAATACTTGCACATTATTGCGATTGTTTTATTTTTTGTACCAAAGACAAATGCAACTGATATGGCAAACTGCCAGTCTAAGTAAAGTTTTGCACAGCTTACATGATACTGTATGAATGTATGAAAAAAAAAGGAGAAAAAAAAGAAAAACGAAAAGGTCAGGGTTAGGGATCTTACTGAACTGTGAATTTTATTTCTGTTTGGGTCCAATTATCTACAGAAGGAGCATCCACACACACAGATATTATTTTGCTGTTCCTCTAGTTCGCTTCCATAGTAGATAAGTTGGTGGCCATTTAGATGTCTGTAAGTCTTTTTATTTCTGCACTTATTGTAGGAAATTTTAATATATTTCATTTTAGTAAGCTATTGGTAAAATAGTTTTTGACCTTGAAAATTAAAAAGTTTATTTAGCTTGTTGTAGTATACTTCCACCAAACAACCAAAATACAGATTATTTTTATTGTATTATGTATATATATATGTAAAGAAAGAAAAAAGCTAAAAATATCTAATTCTTTAGTTGCCACTTTTCCAATTGATGTATTATTGTGCATGTAATATTTTCAAAGATCAACACAAGCTTAAAAACAAAAAAATTTATAGATTTTTATATTTTTGTACAGGTATTTTCAAACTAGCTTCTTCAAACTTAACATGTGACTTATTCTTCTTCTATAGTTTCTAGAACTGAGAAATATTAACACATTTAGTTTTTAGGTGCTCTTTTTGTTCACACAAAACAGCTTCATTAGTCAGTGTTTTAACTATGTTAAAGCTTTACCTCTTGATGAGAAATTTCTTATGTCAAGGCAGCATTATAAACCTTCCCTACAAATCTTTCCATCTTGTCTCTCTCACTGTTTTATTTTCAGATTTTGTGTTTTGAACTCTGAAAACTGATAACTTAAAAATTCTATCTTTTTAAAAAAAAATCCTATTTAGCCAGAAAAAAATATACCAAAAATTTCAGACCTAGCTGCTGGGAAAATATCTATTTCTCCAACTACTTCTCCATACCCCTTGGAGAATTTATTTTAAATTATATTTTGTCTATACAGTGTGTTTCTTTTTATTTTCTTTCTGCCCACCACCCTCTCCCATTTGTAAGTGATAGCACATGAAGCTATAGCTTATAAAGGTTTGGTTCTAATACGCACAGTAACAACCGAGCAATGTTGCTTTCATGCTTTGACATTATGAAGAAGAATCTCCAAGAAGGATTGTCTTAACACCTTAGCTGAACTGTGATGCACAAGATTACCCCTGTGTGCTTGGTGGAAATGTACATGGTTAGTGCATTCACACTAAACAGATAAGCTCTGTTTAATAGAACGTAAGTTTATTAGCCAATGTTTTTCATTTTTAGGTGGGAGAAGGCAAAGCACAGGTTTGTATCTTGGAGGTATATGAAGTTTTGACAGAGTGTGTCTGGGAAATTGAAATATGTTCCAAAATATGGCAGTTTTGCAATCAGGTGAAAATCACTTCATGGTAGAGACTCAGCTGATGAGGTTTATAAAATTGCCCCTTTCTAGCTGCTCTGTTAGGAATTCTGGTTTTTTATACCTTTTTCTTGTCTGTGAACCAGAATTTGATTTTTTGGTCTTGCATTTCAAAAAAAAAAGACTTTGAATCTGTTTAGTAGATTCCATATCCTTGCATTTCAGTGTTTTATATGTACTACTTAAGTTAAATAGTTAAAAGCTTTTAAATAGTTGAGCTTTTTAATGTTGACACTTTATTTTGTACCTACCTATTTATATATGTATGTATATCTTAGAAAAAGCACTTTGTTAAAAAAATTGCATTTTATATGATTCCTGCCATTTGCTGCTAAATCTGGGCTGGTCAGAATGCTGCAGCGATACTTGATCTAAATAAAAACCTGGCAGTAAAATGTAGAGTGAAAGTTAAATCCTCTTGCTGTTTTAACTTTATCATAAAGATGACATAGGCAAGCTGTGCAGCTTTACATTTTAACCAGGGGACTCTGTGGCATTTAAAACCGTCTAGAAATGGTTGTACTTTAATGCCAGTAATAATCTGCTTCCTCTATTGTCATTAAAATATATACGTTTAGTGTATCACACAAACAAATCTTAGAAGGGTAACGTAAAAACCCCAACAATTGTACATGTTCTGTTTTTGAAAATTGTGGCATGTATTTTTGGGTGAAGATCATTAGAGAAGAGCTCTCTAAAGGTTTTCTGTGTTCATTCATGGTATACAGATAGCTCATAATGAAGTCCAGAATCTTACGTTAAGTGAAAGCATTGTGAATTCACCTCAAATAAACCCATTGTTCCCAAAGCAATTATAAACTTTGACTCTAGTACTACTATGATTTAAAAAAACAAACAATGTTCTTCCTCGTTTCAGATACACTGGATTCTTTATAGAGTTTGTCTCCATGTGAAAGCATGCTGTCCGGTTGTCCTTGTTAAGATCTTGTCTGAGTTTTGAGTTGGGTGCCACACTTCCTCAGTCAGTATGATTGCTTGTTCTACTGTACCATGTACGATTCTTGTCCTTTCCTATATCCTTCATGACAGATGATGATGTGGCTTTATATTGTGCCTTACTTGTACATTTAAAACAAAACGTCTTCATTCCCTTTCGCTTCCTAACTCTTTCACTTTGAACTTTTTGGTAAGAGAATCAGAGCTATTATAAAAACATCATGAAGGATTTCAGATGAGTATGGTTTTAAATTCCCTCTCTTTATTGTTATTTTATATTTGTATGAAAGACCAGTTTTGAATGGTCTTTGAATACGAGGGGGAAAGATTAGCAGTAATTTCACTACATCCCTTTTTCCTAACTTTCATGAATTTGTCATACATCTTCTTTCTGATGCTTGACTTTATTTGCTCCTTAGCAATAGTCTGCATTTAAAGAAAGGTGTGTTCAGTTCATCAGCTTGAAATTGACCATTTCATTTTTCCAGAATTTTTTAGGAAAAGAGTACTCATTTTGTTTGTTTTATAAAACAGATGACAAGTCTCTTTAAAAGAAACAGAAGTACAGTACTTTTGAAATACAATGCTGTTAGTTTGGATTTCTTTTTTTATATATAATATTCATACAATTATCTGATGTTTGCCTTCATTAATAAAGCTGTTAGTTTATTCACCAAAATGTCAAGAATGGATGTGCTTTTTCTTTATTCCATACATTTAAAAATATTTTAGCTGCTAAGATTTAGTTAACTTTCTAAGAAATGAATTCAAGTTGCCTTCAGCAGGAATTAACACAAACTTATGTTCCCTTTCTTTATATAGTCTTCCTAAAATGCTGTTCAAGTATTTTCTAGTTAATTATGTAACAGAATGTTAGCATCTCTCCAAATCTTGAAACTTGAATTTTGAGAATGCATTGAATTATGCTTTCAGTGTTAAAGGTTTCAATTATCCTTCTAGTGAAGTCTATTGTGGAATACCATTTCCCATGGAACTGAGGCCATTTCCACAACTTTGCACAGAACTGCAGTCTTGTTCTTCCCTCAGATCATGACAAATAAGTCTCACACAGTGCCGTAATACTTGTGGATTCTTTTGTAATCTTTGTAATCTTAATAAGGGCATTATGAGAAGATGACTCCATGTTTTTTTAATATTTCAAACACATTGGGATGTAACCATGAATGTCAACTGTAGGAACGGTGGTTTCGTTTTAAGGAATAAGCATGTTGGGGAAGATGACCACAATGTACTACTGACGGTTTTACCCTTCCGTAGGCGAGTGGGGTTATGTGTTGAAGCATAATCCTCGTGCTGAGTAAACTGACTGAAATCGTAGAAATTACACCTAGGGACTGAATTATGCCAAATTGCCATTTTCCTTTAGGAAAGGGAGATTTGGGGGTAGTGGTGAGGGAACAAAACCTTAAAACTACTTCTGAATAGTATTTTGGAATTGACGACTTGGTGACTAGTGAGGAACATCAGAGTTGGGTATTTCAATGTGCCAAGTTTGGGTGAACTAGGTTTGCCTCTTTCATAGCAGTGTAAACACAATTGTGTAGTTGATTAAATCCTGGGTGGATGTGAGCGGGACTGATTACTGTGTCTTGCCCTTCACCCGTTGTTTTTTTCAGAACCAAATAACAGAAATGTATGTGTGTACTGTATCTGCCTTTTCGCCACATTTTTATGACACTGTATTCTACTGCCTGCTTTTTTTTTTTTTTTAACCTTCTTTCCCTAGGATTTGTCCTATAACTTAGCATTTGTGGTTAACAGTGATACTAGGGCTGACCGCACATAAGAAGTCACAAGAGGAGAGCGGAAGGGCAAGAATTCAAAGCATTTGTTCATACAATGTGGCGACCTCTTTGGCATAGCGCGTAGGATCCTGTTTGTAATGCGATCATGAATATTCTGTAGTTTTGTTTCCCTCCCCGCCAACTGGAGCTATGAAACTTTTTATTGGATTCAGTCTTGTCTGTTGTCTAGAAAGAATTTTATCTTGTTGACGCATGAGCTGTTTAAAAATTATTCTATTAAATGTTGGTTAATAGTTGTGCAGTTTTTCTTTTCAGAAGAAAAGGCAATACAATCGTTGCCTTTGTTTTCTATCACCTTCCAGCCCCTCAGCACTTCTAGTCAGATACAGATTCATCAGTGTATGCAACATCCTTTGTAATTTAAAATAAAAAAAGCTGAAAAGAAAAGGTTTTCAATTGTTTGCCTCGTGTTTTCGTCTTTCCTTTTCCCATTGCTTTTCTGTTGCTGTCTGAGGTGACCATCCACCCTTCAAAGTAAGCCACTGCAACAAAATTCTGAACTAGAGACAGCAGTGAACTCTTGATAGCACTGCCCCTCTCTTGGTGTAGTGTACAAAGAGCTAACATTTTTTAACACTTAGAGCCGATTTTTCAACATGCTAGTTAAAATTTGCTCCTACATAGTATTTATTGACAGAAACACATTCTTTATAGTTTAGAACATAGTTTATCCTTATCTCTTTTAGCCAGGTGAGTTCTCTGAGGGAAATAAAGTATTTTGAGTCTTGCCTGACTTAAGCTTTGTATGTGTGTTTCGTAAATCTCCAAGCTTGGCTGGGCGTGTACATAGATCCATTAAATCAGTGGACCTGAGTGAACCTCACTGCAGCAATGTTCCTTTGGCCAACGAACATTCATTTAGCAGTTACTCTGTAAAGACTTGTGCTAGGTACTGGCTGGGAGGAAATTAAAGAGACCTCCAGGAATATTCAGTTTGCTGAGGGAGGCCACATGGTCTGAACAGGACCACAGAACAACACAAGAGCTTTACACACGCAAAGGGTTCTAGGCACATCACTACAGAGGACATTAACTCAAGGACACTGGTACCACACCCAGTGGGGGGTATTAAGAGAATTGACAGGCTGTGTTCTTGATATCCCTGGTCCCTCGAAGAAGCCCTTTTTGCTTCATTTGAGTGATAGTGAGGCAGTCAGGAAGCAGAGTGGACATAGCCTCTCATGGACTGGTTCTGCTTGAGGACTTAACCTCACAGGAGCCTCTGTTGAGGTCTGGGAATTTGAAGGAGCTGGGTGAGGTGAGCTCTTCAAGTAGAGCTCTTAGGAAACTGAACCTTCTGTGGGTAGCATGCAGTGAGATGAGTGGTTCAGTTGTCCCTCCTTGCCGACACTGATTTCAGAACCAGGAGAACACCTTAGCCAGAGAGAAAAACATTAGTTCAGAATTACTTTCTTGTCCAAGCAGAAAGGTTCAGAATAGGAAGAAAGCATTAGAAAGCCCTGGAAGGCTAGGGTGGCATTTGTTAAGCCCCTGCTAGGTGCTTTTACATCAGGGAAGTCACCTGCTGCTGTCTGTGACCCGGTCAGGTAGATGATCATGTCCATTTTACAGAAGAGTCAGACTAGACCTAGACTAGACTGGTGTGGAGTCACCCCAGACCCAACTTACATGGTACAGGACTCTCGATTGAAATGGCAGTCTGCACACAGCACTCGAGGCCGTGCATACTCTCTTGAAAGCGACTAGGCGAATCACAGGCAGTACTTGGATGGTTTTCTACGTAGGAGGGAGACAACGGGCTTAGGATTTGAAAACCAGAAAGAATTAAAGCCAAAACCTAGTAGATGTAGTAGCCAAAAGCTAGTCTCAGAATTAGTAGGTACAGGTGATGAGGAGTGCAGGTCACCAAATTGTATGCCTATCCTTCAAAGATGGTCTCTAGCTAAAGGGCTTAGAATTGAGTCTTTTTTTATTAGAAGGGAGTGTGTTGGAGCATGGAGAAAAGAGCTATGTTGTTTCCTTCTGTAACTGCCTCATGGAGATGCAGTTGGCCACCGTTGGTTGAAGAGGAATTTCCAGCAAGAAGCATGATGGGAAAGGGGCCCAAGACCACATGGGCCCACCTACTACGTGCAGACTTCGGGTTTCTTCCCTGTTGTGAATAGGGAACTTCTACTTGAGAATCCAGAATGTTTGAGTGACTTGAAGAACATCAACCTATTTCTTTTAAGGCTTTTAATCTTAAGATGTTGCCAAGAATGAACCTAACAGAAAATGTTCAAGCTCTATGGAAAACATTAAAATACTAGGACTGACACAGAAGAAGACTTGAACAAATGGAAAGATAGACCAAGTTAAACAGGAGCAGTCAATGGCGTCAGTCTTCCTAAGTTAAAGTAACAATCAGTGCCATTCCAGTGAGACATAGCGATACAATTAAAGTTCACATGGAGAAAAAAATGGGGTGCCTGATCCTAACATTAAAGCACATTAAACTGTAATAATAAAGCTGTCATGGTGCATGAATGAGTAGGTCAAGAGAATATAATGGAAAGTATAGAAGTAAATTCAGATGTAAGAATTTATATGGTAAATACAGCATCTGAAACCAGTGAGAAAAAGATGGATTGCTCAGAAAATAGTGATGGAACAACTGGGTACTCCTCTGGAGGAGGTAAACTTGGCTCTCTATTTCACACCATAAGCCAACACATACTTCGAAGTGGGTAAAGATCTAAATGCAAAAAAATTCAAATAAAACTTCTTTAAGGCCCCAAATACTGTAAGCCAAGTCAAAATTCTATTGACTAAGATAAAGCTCATCTCTCAGGGCAAATCCTCCTAGTATATAAATAGCTCTGGGAGCTGATAATACCAACAACCTAACAGAAAAATGAACAGATGGTAAAATAAAAACAGTTTTCAGTTCATGGTAAGAGAAATGAAAAAAGTGGCACTTTTCACTTAATCAGATTGGCAAAAATCCTAGTGTTTGTAAAGACACCATGTGTACAAGGCTGTGCGAAAGCAGGCGCTAGTACTGCATTGCTCGTGGGAGTGTAAATTGATACAACTCTGAAAAGCAATTCGGTAGCATGTATCCAAATTTTAAAATGCATCTGTCCTTTGACCTAGCAATTCCATTTGGGCTGGGCAAGTCATTAATCTCTCTGTGCCTGCCTCCTTATCTGTAAGAAGTGGATAATTCTACCTCACAGGATTGTTGTGAGTTACATTAGAATGATACACATACGAAACTTAGTACAAAGTGGCTGGCACAAGGGAGGTGCTTCAAAAATGTCAGTACCACAGTAAGAACGGTCATGTGCATTGCATTCTTCCCATGTACCACGTTACCACAGTGTGCTTGGTGCTTTTTATGTATTACCTCATTTAGTCCTTCAGTCAATGCTGGGATCACCGGCAGTTAGCCCCTGAGGAGACTGAAGCACAGAGATGAAGTAGGCGGTCAAGCAAGATTCAAGCCAGGGCAGATGCCCAAGATGCTATGCATAGCCAGTCTTCTTAGATGCAGTCCTGTGATGAACACTTCAAGGGAGGATGTTCTCTCCAGGACTAGACTTCCAAAAAGAGCTTGAAGAATCCAGGAAGGAGACAGGGCTGGTGGGGTGATTGATGCCCTTGAGATCCAGCTAAGAAACTTGGACTAGTTAGTAATAAAAATACAATGAAAGAGCCTCCATCTGTTGAGGGTTTGCTCTTAACTATTTCCATTAAGTAATTTAAGGCTTCCCTAGTGGCTCTAAAGATGGTAAAGAATCTGCAATGTGGGAGACCCAGGTTCAATCCCTGGGTCGGGAAGATCCGCTTGGAAAAGGAAATGGCTGCCACTCCAGTATTATTGCCTGGAAAATCCCATGGGCAGAAGAGCCTGGCAGGTTACAGTCAGTCCATGGAGTCACAGGACTAAGCAACTCACTTTTGTTTCCATTAAAAATTACATTAATCCATCGAAACTACTCCAGCAAAGTACATTTATTAAAACCAATTGCACACAAAAGGGAAACGCCAGGAGTCAGAGAAGGGGTGTAAGTTGGAATGTGACTTGATCAGTTGGGCGTTTTAGAAAGATCCCTCCAACCATGGGCTGAACTGACAGGAGTTGTTAACCCTAGCAAACTGCCTTGAATTGCATACATTTTAAAAAGTAATGATAACATTTGTCATTTTTTTTCTTTCACCCCACAACTTATATTCATTGTAGAAAACATGACAAATACAAAAAAGTTTAAAGGAGTATAAAAAATTGTTTAATTCCACCTTCCACAGACATCCCAATGGATATTTTTCTTCCAACATTTTCCCCCACTCTGTGCAAAAAATATGCAGTCATTAGAATGGCTGATGGGCAGAACATGGGGAGACGCCCCTGTTGAAGCGTCCTGACAATTCCCTCCTTTCTTTCTCTACGTCTTCTAGGTCCACAAGAGGCCGACTGATTTTTCCCACGTGTCAGGCAAAGGCCACGGGACTTGGCGCCACCACCCTCGCTCGCCTCAGGCCCGGTCTCTAGGGGGCGCTGCCGCAAGACCCGAAGGCTAAAAAGGAAGCCGGTGCGAAAACGCGTTGGAACTTGGGCTCCGCGGCTTCCCGTAGCCGGCATTTCCAACATGGCGGCTGCCCAAGATGTCCACGTCCGTATTTGTAACCAAGAGATTGTCAAATTCGATCTGGAGGTGAAGGCGCTTATCCAGGTACTAATGCCCGGGATCCCCTCCAGGGTCCAGAAGCCCTAAATCCGAGCTCAGCGGTCTTACTCCCGAGCTTTCCTCACTTGGTCATGTCTCCGAGGCCGCTGGCCCAGCTCCCCGCCCACTACCCCTCAACTATCTCGCCCCGTGGCCCCGTCCCCTTGATCGCTGGCTTTGGTATTCCTTCCGACTGCCGTTAGCTCGCCCTCTTCCAGGACACCCCCTCCTCTACCTCCACTCCTAACTGGGCTTCCCCTATGTGGCCGCTCCCCTACACACCCCTGGCCGTCATTTCGCCACCCCCAGCCAGCCTCAAAACATACCTGTCATCTTGGCTGGCCCCGCCTTCTGATCCCGTCCTATCCATCCTATAGTAGCGTCCTGTAGGCCATCAGCCTCGCCCCCTGCTGGTCTGATGCCCCGTGGCACCAAAGGCCACCTGGCACAGGAGGTACTGGGTGAAGTGAACGTGACCTAGACCGTAGCTGTGATTTTGTAAATGAGGAAGGAGTCTGCCTGAGCAGAAAGTAGATAATAGCAAAACTGGGAAGCGGACAATGAAAGTCATCCTAGAGAAAATTCTTGGCTTCTACTTCGTTTAACTTATGGGGCGATTGAGATCCTTTGCCTAAGCCAATTAAGGGTGGAAGGTAACATAGGCAAGAGTTGGGAATGTAGAAATAGTTCCTTTAGTTTATCAAAAAGAAACCAAGAGTTTTAAAACTTTCTTTTGGGCAAATGGTTTCCAGTTCCAGCAGTGTTACTCAACCTTAGATGCTAAGTAAGAGTCTTCATCTAGCTGTGGTAAAAGGTGAAAGAAGTAAGCTCCCCACGGAAATCAGGTGCAAAATAAACCAAATTAATAGCCGTTAAATGTTGCATGGAACTGTGATTTCATGAGTAATCCAGAGAACAAGAACAACTTGATACAAACATTTAAACTTTTTGAACTTCACCTTTCCCATGTATAAACTACAAAACATCTGGGCCAATTCTAGAATTAATTTAGGATTCATAAAAATGAAGCTGGCTTTTCAGGTGATGTAAATTGCTTCAGCCCCATTTTGCACTCTCTAAGATTCATTTTCTCCTGAAGAGAATAATTGATTATAGCTAGATTTAGCACATCCTTACAGAGTGTCAACTCCTGCTAAGCCCTTTATGTGAGTACCTGGTTATGAAGTGGGTAATGATGGGGAAACAGACACAGAAGCTTCAGTGACTTTTTCAGGATTATACATCTGCTAAATTGCTGCAACTAGAATTTGAATCCACATGGTCTGGCTCTAGGGCCTACCTTTTTACCTGGCCCTGGTAATTCTGAATGTCCAGAAACAAGTTTGAAATCTACATTTGAACATGTCTGTAAAACTGTGTGATTTATAATATTAATAGATGGTTTGTAAAATTAGTTCAAGCAGTTAAAGAGGTCGGAGAAGGCAATGGCACCCCACTCCAGTACTCTTGCCTGGAAAATCCCATGGATGGAGGAGCCTGGCGGGCTGCAGTCCACGGGGTCGCACAGAGTCGGACACGACTGAGCGACTTCCCTTTCACTTTTCACTTTCATGCATTGGAGAAGGAAATGGCAACCCACTCCAGTGTTCTTACCTGGAGAATCCCAGGGACGGGGGAGCCTGGTGGGCTGCCGTCTATGGGGTCGCACAGAGTCGGACACGACTAAAGTGACTTAGCAGTAGCAGCAGTTAAAGAGGTTCGTCTTGTCATATGCCAAGAATTTAGCATCCTCATTTTTAAGTTGGAAAGACCTACTCTCTCAGGTGTTCATTCTTGTCAGGTATGCAAGCTGCTTTAAGTCTTTCATAATGGCTGGGTGGTGTTCTGTTAAACATCAAGACTTATTAGTTCCTTAGTTCGTTTCTGTCTTTAAAAGCGTGTTTATTAATTGATTTTTGGGTGCGCGGAGTCTTCGTTGCTGCGCATGGGCTTTCGCTGATTGTACAAGTAGGGGCTGCTCTTCGCTGCAATGCATGCGCTTCTCATTGCTGTGGCTTCTCTTCTTCCGGAGCACAGGCTCTGGGACCCCCAGGGCTTCGGTGGTTGCAGCAGGCAGGCTCCGCAGTTGTGGCGTGCGGACTTAGTTGCTCCGCAGCATCGAATTTCCTATCTGCTGTACCACCAGGGAAGTTGCACTCTTGTCTATGTGCTTATGCTTCTGTGTTACTCGCTCAGACTTGACTCCAAAGAGGGATGAAAAAAATGTAAATTATAATGCTTCTGCTTGTGTTACAGAGGTAAACAGCAAAGATTAGGATGCATTACAGCCAGTAGGTCCAACTTAGTTGTGGTCTAAGCCAACTCTCTCATTGTACAGCTGGTGTCATTTCCTCTCATTGCCTTGAGAAAGGCCCCTTCATCTTTTCAATGTCTCCTAGGATATTCGCGACTGTTCAGGACCATTAAGTGCACTTACCGAACTGAACACTAAAGTGAAAGAGAAGTTTCAGCAGCTGCGGCACAGAATACAGGTGAGTGAGTGCGGAGCTGGGATGCTGCGCCTGGGGAAAGCAAAGAATGTGCGTTGGAGAGGTTTTGCAAATGTGTTAAGTTAATGATTTGTTTAAAATCTAGATTCTTTAGTGGAGTGTAAACTCGATGCCAGCAGGACTGTTCCTAGTGTTCGCTGCATATCCCTCGTGATGGTACAGATTGGGCCCCATTGCTGAGTGGAAGAATGGGCGTGTGGGAAGAAGGGAGGGAGGGAGGCAAGGTGGNTAAGTTAATGATTTGTTTAAAATCTAGATTCTTTAGTGGAGTGTAAACTCGATGCCAGCAGGACTGTTCCTAGTGTTCGCTGCATATCCCTCGTGATGGTACAGATTGGGCCCCATCGCTGAGTGGAAGAATGGGCGTGTGGGAAGAAGGGAGGGAGGGAGGCAAGGTGGGGGAAATGGAAGATCTGTCACAGAGAACCAGAGAGAGTTCTGGACGAAAAGCCGGTGAGGACTGCTGCGCCTCACTGTGTTGGATGGCTGTGTCCTGGTGTTCGGTTGTCGGGGCTCTGAGCCCTTCTTTTCAGAAGCCCTTGCCTTGGGNTGGGGGAAATGGAAGATCTGTCACAGAGAACCAGAGAGAGTTCTGGACGAAAAGCCGGTGAGGACTGCTGCGCCTCACTGTGTTGGATGGCTGTGTCCTGGTGTTCGGTTGTCGGGGCTCTGAGCCCTTCTTTTCAGAAGGCCTTGCCTTGAGGGGCTTTCGGACGTAAGTCTCTTCAGAGGTTTTGCCTTTGCTTTTGCCAGGTCTCCTGGGATTACCGCAGGTCTGGGAGCACTTTTTATCCTCGTTTCTCCTTGTGGAGGTGCTTGACCCACTCAGGGAGGGTGAACTTGGACCCTCAATCCATGTGAGGGGAGTGCCATGGTTATAATCAGGAGAGACATTTATATCCCTCTAGCCACATCTCCCATGGCCGGAGGAGCCTGGTGGGCTGCAGTCCATGGGGTCGCACAGAGTCGGACATGATTGAAGCGACTTAGCAGCAGCAGCAGCAGCCACATCTCACAACAAAAAACTCCACAATTTCTCTGTGCTAGTTGACAGACATTTTCCCAGCTCACCTTTTGTATCCCTTTGTGCTCCTGGGTTTGCAGTGGTCTCAGTTCCAATTCCCAGCCTCAGGTAGCCAAGGCTTTGTGTTCTGTCCCCACATGGACTTGAAAACCGTGTTTGCCACTCAGTCTAAAATGAAATATGTACCAAGATTGAGAGCATGTAGAAACAGATAGCAGTGTGTTATTTCCATCATATCTCAGAGTGGGATCAGTAGGCTCCTGGGTTATTGTAGTTTTTTCCCTTTCCTTTCAGGCATGTCCTGGATTGCAGGAACACATCTCCTGCTCCAGGGCAGCCCCACACCCCTCACAGGAAGACTGCTCTGACTCATAGTTCCTTTCTTATTTTGAGTTCTTGAGGATGGTCCTTTCTTTCCTTTTACACAGCTGTCTGTGTAAAAGGATGCTTGCTGTGTATGAACCAGCATTCCTGAGCCTTCTGTTCTAGGAGGGTTTTCAAGTGCTGTTGCTTAGCTGGTAGAGACAGAAGTGCTTTCCAGTCTTTCATTACCTTCAAAATTGTTTTAACTTAGAGCTGATTTCCTCCCACAGGAGCTTGAGCAGGCGGCTAAAGAGCAAGACAGAGAGTCAGAGAAGCAAGTTCTGCTCCAAGAAGTGGAGACTCACAAAAAGCAGATGCTCAGGTGGGTGGGGCCTGGCCTCCTGCCACTGGCCTCTGCTGGGCCGCCTGCTCCTGGTGAGGCTTGTGCCTGAGTTTGCCTAATACACCTGCTGAAGCTGGGGGGTAAGCCGGGGCTCTTTGGTAGCTGGGACTGTGCTTTGTACAAAAGCATATTTAACATTATGGTGTATTTAGTATTTTTAAAAAAGCAAAAAATTCATTGCTTTTGTAATATAAGGTCCTTTTTAATCTAAAGAGAATTGATTGCAGAAAAGTCCACAAAGGATGCCAAAAAGGTTGGGGACCACTGGTGTAAAGACAGCGAACCTTGAAGAAGTATTGAAGAAGACTGTCTTATGCTGATTTTTCTACTTCCTACTGCCTATATTGATCGAGCAGCTAATGGGTCAATAACTGTTGTCCTGGGTACTGGTGATACAAAGATGAACGAGGCATGGTTCTCCAGGAGCAGAACCAAGCCATGCCGCGGGCAGAGCAGTAATGTGTAGGAGATGACTTTGAACGGAGCCGCATGCGCCTATCTGGGCAGTCTGGATGTTACCCTTTAGTGGAGCCATTGCAGGCTCTAAACACAGGGATGCTGTGACCAGGCTTCTCCCTCTGGCCGCCCTGGGGGAGAGGGACTGTTATGGATGGTAGGAGAATGAAACAGTTTCTGGGGCAACCAAGAAGAGGATGTGGTGAGAGGGGTGATGGACTCTGGGCTACACACAGGTGGCCTCCCCATCACTCCCTGGCTGGAAGACTACTGTGACTTGAACTGACTGATAGCCTGTTGGCATCAAGAGAAACTCACACATGGCTTTTATAATTCCAGCAATCAGACCTCATGGAGGAAAGCTAACCTCACTTGCAAAATTGCTATCGACAACCTAGAGAAAGCAGAACTTCTCCAGGGAGGAGACCTATTCCGGCAAAGGTATGTATCTTCTTGTCTTTCTGGGTTTTGGTGACAGAATAGACAGCAGTTGGCAAGGGGCAGAACCTACTGTGGGGAACCCTCTCTTGTTTTCAGCATAAAATTGATATTTTATAAGTATTTTTTTTAACTATAAAAGAAATACATTCTTATTTTTAGTAAATTGGTAAAACTAAAATGTGAATCACAAAGTAAAAGTATGAATTGTGCCGTTCACAACTATTTTGATGTATTGCCTCCTTTCATTATTTTTTCTTCCATATTTTTTATAAAGTCAGCATGGTACCATACATTATCTGGTCCCATCACTTCATGGCAAATAGATGGGAAAACAATGGAAACTGTGACAGACTTTATTTTCTTGGGCTCCAAAATCACTGTAGATGGTGACTGCAGCCATGAAGTTAAAAGACGCTTGGAAGAAAACCTGTGATCAACCTAGACAGCATATTAAAAAGCAGAGACATTACTTTGTCAAAAGGTATATATAGTCAAAGCTATGTTTTTCCAGTGGTCATGTATGGATGTGAGAGTTGGGCCTAAAGAAGGCTGAGCACTGAGGAATTGATGCTTTTGAACTGTGATGTTGGAGAACTCTTGAGAGTCCCTTGGACTGCAAGGAGATCCAACCAGTCTATCCTAAAGGAAATCAGTCCTGAATGTTCATTGGAAGGACTGACGCTGAAGCTGAAGCTCCAGTACTTTGGCCACCTGATGTAAAGAACTGACTCATTTGAAAAGACCCTGATGCTGGCAAAGATTGAAGGCAGGAGGAGAAAGGGATGACAGAGAATGAGATGGTCGGATGGCATCACCAACTCAATGGACATGAGTTTGAGCAAGCTCCGGGAGTTGGTGATGGACAGGGAGGCCTGGTGTGCTGCAGTCCATGGGGTCACAAAGAGTCGGACACAACTGAGAGACTGAACTGAACTGAACATTAAATATAGTCTCCTAGTCTTCACTTAGTATTATTATCTTCACAAAGATTTGCCTGTTTTTTAAAAAGCTCTTTATAACTAATCCCCTGTTTGTGTGGGTTTATATTTCTAGTTATGTCTGTATTATGAGTAACACGTGAAGGCACATGTCAGTACGTAAAGCTTTGTCCACCTTCTGTGTGTTTCCTTTGGAGAGATTCCCAGGGATAAGATTATTGGGTCAAAGGCATGAACAGTGCTAGGGCTCCTAACACACATTGCCAGCTGGCTCTCGGAAGGAGCACCAGTGGGTGTCCCCGCCAGCAGTCTTCACATGTGTGCTCTCGCATGCCCTTGCCACCTCTGCGCGTGTGCTGAGCCGCTCAGTCATGTCAGGCTCTTTGTGACCCTACGGCCTGCCAGACTCCTCTGTCCATGGACTCTCCCAGGCAAGAATACTACAGTGGGTTGCCATTTCCTCCTTGAGGGGACCTTCTCAACCCCGGGATCAAACCTGCTTCTCCCGAGTCTCCTCGTGGCGTGGCAGGTGGGTTCTTCACCACTGAGCCGTCCTTTGCCACCATTAAGTATGACCATTTAAAAAGCATGTGCTGATTCGATAGATTAATAAGTGGGATCTTGTTTGAATCCGGGGCTTTCTTGAGCCAGGCTTTTGTTGACATTCCTCCTCCTACTCTGTACTTCTAGGAAAACTGCCAAAGAGAGCCTGGCCCAGACGTCCAGCACCATCACTGAGAGCCTCATGGGGATCAGCAGGATGATGTCCCAGCAGGTCCAGCAGAGCGAGGAAGCCATGCAGACGCTGGGTAAAGTCAGGCCAGGCCTGCAGTGGGAGGCTGCTGCTGGGCTCCAGGGCCTTCACCCCTGGGCTCCTCCACCTCTGCCCACATCTGCCCCGCCTTTACTGATCTGTGTGGGTTCTCACTTCTGTGACAGCTTGGTCTTACCCAGTTGGGATGCACTGCTCTCATTTCCCTTTTTGGTTTTTATAGTTGTACTGAAAGATCCATACACCCCATCAAAATGTTCGGAAGAACTCCCAGGTGCTCTCCTGGAGAGTGGGTGCCAGCAGACTTGGAGGAGGGGCTTGGGAGTCTGTTTTTCATCTCGGGCTCTGGGGACCCTTCTGGCCATGCAGCGAGATGATCAATTATTGGCTGCCAGCTGGTCTACTAGGACATCCACTTAGAATTGTACTCCCCAGTGTTATTTTTCCTGTGAGCTCCTTTTATTTATATATTTGTCTATATTTTTTTTACTTTTTGGCTGCGCTGTGTAGCATGCGGGATCCTAGTTTCCCTACTGGGGATCGCACTCATGCCCTTTGCAGTAGAATCGTGGAGTCTTACCCACTGGACAACCAGAGAAGGCCTGTGAGCTCCTTTTGAAAGATACAGTCAGAGGCTGAGCTTCTTGAGACCATCTGGTTCTCCCCAGCAGCTTTCCCAGCATCCTTCCTATAGGAAAATGAGGCAGAGGGTTTACTCTGAGACACCTTTGGAGAAGTCGCACAGAGCCAAAAGTAGAGAGCCGGGGACACGACTCCCAGGAGCCGCCACCCAGCTGCGGCCGTGGCCAGCTCCTGGCCAGCGTCAGCTGTCTTCACTCTGCCCCCATGTTGATGACTTTCAAGCAAATCTCAGCTGTCATTCATATAAATGCTTCCATATAGCTTCATAAAAGATAAGAGCCTTTTGAAACAAGAAACAAAAAGCAATACCATCATTACCCCTAGAAGTTATCTGCAGTTCTGAACCTCTCTTTTGCTTGTTTGTTTCCAGTGCACCATCCTAACAGGCAGATGCAAAAAGGAAACCAAGGAGCTTGTCCCCGAGGTCGCTGCCTCTGTTTGAAACTTACCTGGGCATTTAGGCTTGGAACCAGCTGGTCACCTCCTCTGAGTGTGCACTGGGGCCGTGGCCCGAGGGGAGTATGAGAGGGAGGAGCCCACCTGGCCCTGGAGTCCAGGGCTTTTCTGCTCTGGTGTGAGTAACAGGCACCCACCCCCAGCAGGCGGATCAGAAACTGACCATAGAGTTGCGTGCTGAGAAGGGGGCACAGATCCTGGTGGTTTCTGGGGTGTTGAGGGTTGTTTTGGGGGCACACGTTATAGGCGAGATGGCCATCGAAGAAAGAACGGTTATTAATCCTTGCCTGTGACTCATAAATTGAGCTTGATTTAAAAATCTATTAGGACTGCAGCTTTTTGTCTTTTTTTTTTTTTAAGCCCATTAAGGATATGATGTCTGCAATTTGCTGCAAAATTGTAGGGGGGCCAGAATTGTTTGGGGGTCTTGAGGGGACAGGATTACCAAGGAGTTGATGGTTCTTGGGTATGGGCAGTGGCACATGGCATTTCATGATTCTATTATGTCTGCTTTTGTGATGGTTAAAGTTCTCTGTAAAGAAAGTTTAAAAGGAAAAGCCAGTTAGATTTTTACTTCAGAGAGTCTTACTTAGGTTTTCAGCGTGGCAGCAGGCATGGAGAAAGAGGAGTGAGAGGGACTTCTGTTACATGAGTGTGTGTTTGTACCCCTCTGTGTTTTTCAAGCTACTGCTTCATTTCCTCTGGTAGTTTATTTGCTTGCTAGCTTGTAATTTTGTAAAAGGTAATATGAATGACATAGTTAAGGGAAAAACCCTCCAGGTCAGCACTGTCCCATAGAAACATCATGGGAGCCACATATTTAAAATGTTAACTGCTGCTGCTGCTGCTAAGCTGCTTCAGTTGTGTCTGACTCTGTGCGACCCCATAGACGGCAGCCCATCAGGTTCCACCGTCCCTGGGATTCTCCAGGCAAGAACACTGGAGTGGGTTGTCATTTCCTTCTCCACTAGGCACATTTAAAAAAAGTAAAAACAAATAAATATATGAAATTGATTGTAATAACATATTTAACTATTTCAATATGCAATTTATAGTGAAAATTATTGAGAGATTTTACATTCTTCTTTTTTTTACACTGAATCTCTGAAATCATGCGGGTATTTGCCTATAGGGACATCGTGGTTTGGATGGGGCACCTTTGACTCCCTCAGAGGCCGCGTGACTTGTTGCAGTCAGGACTGGCTGCACAGCTCTGGACGGCACAGGCAGGAACAGCTCTGCCTTCAGACCGCCCGGCCTGCTCCCCAGAGGCGCCCACTGCTCCCCGTTTGTCTCATAGCCTCCTGAGACTCCAGTGTGCACAGCACAAGCAGGTGTTAGTTATCCCCTCCTTCGTTAGATAAATGGAAGCATCTCACTTGCTGTCTTTCACACCCAGCCTTCTCACTTGACAGCGTTTCACTCCGGGGATATGCTGATGATGCCCTGTTAGGCTTTATAGAGGAGTCTTGCCAGGTATGCCTTTTTCCCCAGGTGTCAAGCCTAGTAACCGGCACTCCAGTCCGTTTGTCACATGGGCACAATGAACCTTAAGGGATGCATGCCTCTCTCTAGGTTTCCCAGGGGGCTGGAGCACGGGCATCATGTGTTTAACACTACAGCCAGCGTCCCTGGACTGAAGGACTGGCTGGTATGAGGGCGTGCGGCAGGGCCCAGGACACCCCAGCTCTTTCACGATCCTGCAAAGAGCAGATCTGATCAGCAGGCGTCCTGGCAGGGTGCACCTCGCAGGTGCAAAGTCCTGTCCCCACGGAGACCTCTCAGTGCTGTCCACGGTCTCCTGGGTTAGTTTTGTGACCGCCGGTTCTTCCCAGCAGTGCCTGCCTCCTTCAGAAAGTGGAGGTTGGTGGTAAGAAAAGGAACTGGTTTCTGCCCTTTTCCTGTTGGTGTCCACGTTGGGAGGAGGTTTAAGGTTTAGGAGTCCTCCTTAGTTATGGCCCTGTGACAATGTGTAAGCAAACCTCACCCCTGTCTGAGCTGGAGGGAACCCAGGGAGCTGCCTCTCCTTGCCCTGTCCTTGTCCTGTGCCCCTCTCCGCTGCCTGTCTTCACATCTTTTGTCCTGGCCCTGGAGCTTGCTACCAAGCGCAGTGTTAAACTGGGAACCCAGCCAGCAAAGCCTCTGGGTTTGGTGCCATACGGTTTCTGAGTCATGCTCCTCACTCTTGTTTCAGTTAATTCTTCACGGACTATCCTGGATGCAAATGAAGAATTCAAATCCATGTCAGGGACCATCCAGTTGGGACGGAAGCTCATCACAAAATATAATCGCCGAGAGCTGACAGACAAGCTTCTCATTTTCCTTGCACTGGCCCTCTTTCTTGCTACAGTCCTCTATATTTTGAAAAAACGGCTCTTTCCATTTTTGTGAGATCAGAGCTTCCAGCTTCTACCCTCTGAACTTGGTTGTCAGGGTCTGAACTCTGCTGTCAGGGTCTGGCCGCACTCCTGAACTCTGGCCCCAGCCTGGTTCAGGTGCTCAGCAGGTGAGATGGAGACACAGCCCCGCAAGTTTCTGCAGGTGGCTGACGTGACGGGCTGAGCAGAGGACAAGGAGGGAGCCTGTCATCGGGACCTGCAGGGACGCCAAGAGCCCTCACGCACTGTGGGTGCAGTCATGTGGGACACCTGGGCCGGCCTCCAGGATTTGATGTCCCTCCCATGTCCCCCTCCCCACTGCAGCCTTAATGCTAGATCTGGAGGAGGGAAGAGAAGAGGGGGAGAAGGAGGATGAAAACACCCATTCCTTGAATAAAGTTGACTGTATTTAATAGCATGAAATGCATTTGGTTTTCTAAGGCATTCCTCTGGGAATTCATGTGCCTGTTCTTGAAGTCCAGCTATCTAGAAATTGAGCTCAGATCATTCTCTTGTTCGCTCAGCAAAGAATTTTTAAGCAACAACCACACAGAAACAGAATCTTCTAGAGGCTGCCATGGTCCCTCGACGAGCAAGACAGACAAGATCGCACAGGTCCTCAGGGAGGAGGGTGCGCCGCCCGCTGGCGGCGGCTCGCAGCACCGTCTGAAGAGGCCAAGGCGGACGCCCTCTCTGCGTGCACAGCGGCTGGAGTGTGCACCGTCTCAGGGGCTGGCCCACACCTTTCTCTGTGAGGGTCAGGGCTAAATATAACCCAGAGAGTGAAGCCAATGATAAGCTGGGGCCTGTCTGGGCCTGAGTTCTGTTGAGACCTGGCGGGTAGCTGGGCCCAAGCTAGGCCCGGCTGGGAGATGTTAGTGTCTCCTTGTGCTAAAGGCCTGGCTGACCTCACCCACAAAATCCCAGCCTCCCCACTGTTTATAGCCCCAGGGGCCCTGAGAGGGTCATGTGGGGGCAGAGGAGAAAGTGGAAGGAACATGTGGATTTGAACCTTAGTTAAGAGAGTTGGTTTTGAGTCTTGGTTCTGGCGCTAAGAAACCACGTGACTGGCAGGTTGCCTTAGGCCACTCAGCCTCAGTCTCCCTGCCTGGGCAGGGGTGTGATGGTCCACATGTAGATGCTTGTGGAATCCATTTGAGAATCACACAAGTGTGCAAAGTAGCAAGTGCCGCTTCTGTCTGACTGAGCCACAGGCTTCCCAGGTCCAGCCACCGTCAGGCCTCTGGGCCCTGAGAATTCCTGGGGCAAACAGCTAGGTTCTCCAGGGGAGGCTGGCCTGGGCATCGGAAGTTCTGTTCGCATCTGTTTGAGCAGAGGGTGTCCGCGTTAAGGCCTCTGTTATGAAGTGTCAGATCATCCTGGGACCAAGTTATGAGAGATTGGCTGCACACCTCAGACTGACTAGTGTGCTGAGTGGGTTCTGAGTGAGTATGTGCACACAGTTTATATAGATCATCCTTAAACAGCTCCTGTCCCAGAAGCTGCTCATTGTAAGTTGTGCACGCGTGTGTCTTATTTATAGTCAAATTAAAGCTGAGACTAAAGCACAGATGGGAAATTCCCACTCAGATTCCAGCTGTAAGTGCAGCAGATGGATGTGATCATTTTAGGATTGTCTTGTGTTAACGTTTTTCTTTACTCCTTCCCACTAATTGTCAACATCCTCTTCACGATATGTAAATGTGTGGGCTGTGTACTCCCTAAAATTCTGCCTTTGATACGTTATTCCTCTTCTTGCCTCCTTCTGAAAATAAGGTTGAATTTGACCCAGTTTGAAACGCCTTCGACAGCATGTCTTGCAACCCCTATCAGCCAGCCTAACTTTCCCCAGTGGGGCTGGCAGTGCGGGAGGCCATGTCTCCATGTTCAACCAGGAGGGGGCAGTGCTCACATTTCTTGCTTATGGTCTTGCTGTAGACTATTTCCATTCATCCAAATGTTATTATATATATATTTTTTTTTTTTTTTAAGCAAACATGCAAATGAACAAAGTTCACCTGTATAGTTTTTGAAAGACATTTCATGAATTACCTTAATTCACTTTTTAATTTTTTTTTTTAATTAAAAAACTTTCAACACCAAAAACATTTTTTACTGGGGTCTAGCCGATTAGCAATGTTGTGATGGTTTCAGACGAACAGCAAAAGGACTCAGCCATACATATACATGTACCCATTTTCCCCCAAACCCGCCTCACATCCAGGCTGGCACATACTGAGTAGTTCCCAGTGCTATACAATCTGGGTATCCATCTTAAACATAGCAGCGTGTACATGATGTTCCCAAAGTCCTTAATCATCCCTTCCCTCTGACAACCATATGTTAAACAGTAAGGCAAGCTTTTATTTACTTTGCTGAGCTGATAGTCATGGTATTAAAAGTATTAGAACAATCTTCAAGGGATTGTTTATTCAGGTATTTACTGAACACCTCCTTTGTCCCTGGCACTGTGTTAGGGATATTCAGTGAACAAAACAAAGATTCCCTGCCATCTTGGAACTTGTAGCATGGGATTGCCAAAGGGGAGAGGTAAGGGAGGGGGACAAATGAGGGGTATAGGATTAACGTACAAACTGCTGTGTATAAAGTAGATAAGGATATAATGTACAGCACAGAGAATTATAGCCATTATCTTGTAATAAAATGGAGTATAATCTGCAAAAATACTGAATCACTATGCTGTATACCTGAAATTAATATTATTGATATCTGAATATACTTCAATAAAAAACGTACTAGATAAGTTATTTATTGTGTTAGAAAATAAGTGTTTTGGGAAATGTGGCACTAGCTAATGGAGATTTGGAAAGCGGGGAGGGAGGGGAGGTTTGGAATAGTAAATAAGGGGGTCACAGTTGGCCTCACTGAGGAGGCAAGGTTTGAGCAGAGTGAACAGCTAGGGGGAAAAGGCACCACTCAGGGACCATCGAGAGCAAAGGACTACAGTAAGAGCATCTGTGACATTGTGATTTTTAATAAGATACAGAATATATTTGAGTATATTCAATATATTGAATATCTTCATCATGTTCCTGGCACAGAACTCCTGAAACCGTAGGAATGTGTTCTGAAGGAGAGTGATAAAATTGTCTTTTGTTACGTTCATCAGGTGACTTGGGAGACCACTAAGGTTGGAGCTGGTGACCAAGGGGACACAATCACGTGAGTAGAGGGTTGGAACTCAGCCCCACCCCTGACCTGCAAGGATGAGAAAGCAGCCAGGGACTGAGTTCAGTCACCCACTGCCAGTGATTTAATCAACCATGACTATGTAATGAAGCCTCCATAAAACCCAGAAGGATGGGATTCAGAGAGCCTCCAGGTTGGTGAGCATCTGGAGGCTGCGGGGAGAGGTGCACTTTGGGAGAGCGGGGACACTCCACCTCGGGTACGCCTAGGCCTTTGCGTCTCTTCCATCTGGAAGTTCCTGAGCTACATCCTTTTATGATAAGCTGGTGCTGCTCTTGTAAATTAAGTGTTTCTCTGAGTTCTGTGAGCCACACTAACAAACTAATCAGACCCAAGGAGGCGGGGTTCATGGGAAACTCCCATCTACAGCCTGTTGGTCAGAAACAGGTGACAAACGGGACCTGTGGTTGGAGTCAAGGTAGGGGGTGGAATGGGGCCGCAAGGAGTCCCGGAGGACTTAGTATGGGTGATCTAACATGATTTCCAGGTGAAAAAAAGTGAACGTGTTAGTTGCTCAGTTGTGTCCGACTCTGCAGCTCTGTGAACTGTAGCCCTCCAGGTTCCTCTGCCCATGAGATTCTCCAGGCAAGAATACTGGAGTGGGTAGCTGATGTTGGAGAATGCTTGATCTGGGGGAGGAAAAAAAACAAAATTGGACCATGACTGGCAAATGTGGGGACTAGCAAGGAAGTCAGCATGGCTACAACAGAGAGTGAGAGGGACAGGAGTAAAAAGTGGTCAGAGAGACAGTGGGAGTCTAAATCGTGACTGCTTTGTAGGTCACTGGAGGGATTGGCCTTGTACTCCAAGGGACGCGGGGAGCCATCATGGGGCTTGGAGCAGAGGAGTGGCTTCATATGACTTATGTGTTAACAAAATGAAAGGGATATTGAGTTCTTCCCTGGTGGTCCAGTGGCTAAGACTCTGAGATCCCCATGCAAGGGGACCTTGGATCCCGATAAGAGAACTAGATCCCACAGGCTGCAAATAACAGTTCACGTGCCACAACTGAAGGTCCCGCATGCTACAACAAAGAGTGAAGATCCGAGAGCTGCAGTTGGGATCTTGCAACCGAATAAATCAATATTAAATGTTTGTTTCTTAAAAAAAAAAAAATGAAGGGGACACGGGCAGGGCAGGGAGACCAGTTCAGTGGCCGCTGGCGGCCACCCTGGGGGCAGGTGATAGTGGCTTGCACCTGGCCAACAGCAGTGGAGGTGGCGAGAGGTGGTCACATTCTGGATGTATTTTGAAGGGAGAACAAACCCAGCTGGACAGGGTTTCCTGAAGGAATGGATATCATTTTTGAAGGAAGGAGAGAAAAGAACTATGAGATTTTGGCCCTGAGTAACCAAAGGAGGAAGGCAGTCAGGAGCTGGGCTTTGGACACATTGAGATGTGTCAGTGAAACCGTTTATCTCAGACTGGGACTTGAACACACATTCTGGAACTCGAACCCAGCCAAAACCCACGGTACCTGGTTTCAGGGGCTAATAAAGCTCCTGTTTTTGATGTCTCATCATAGAAAGATTCAGTGAGGGACAAAGTGGTATGTAAGAAGTGTAGTTATTCAGATTCGGAGAGAAGCACACTCCACAGCACCCTCCATCGCAGAGGGTGAGAGGGCAGAATGTGGGGTGGTTAGTTTTTAGAGGCTGGGTAATTTCACATGCTAATGAGTGGGAGGGTTATTCCAACTATCTTGGGGAAGGGGTGGAGATTTCCAGGATTTGGGCCCCGGCGCGACCCACGCCTCAGTCTTTGACAGTGCCTTGGAACTGTCATGGCACATCTGGGTGTGCCTGATCAGGATCTAGGTCTAGGCTTGTCTGCCACCTTGGTCCCATTTGATTCTACCCGTTTATGTTGGACCTTGGACCAGGTCATTCTTTCAAAAGTTGTGCCCAAATAAAGACACCCAGGTCAGAGTGACAGATGGCAGGTTTGGAAATCCTCCATTTGGAAATCTCTGGCACACAGAATTTAAAGCCATGAGGTCGTATGAAATCACCCAGAGACCTAAGTGCAGAAGAGAAGAAATAAGGATGAAGAGGAAGGAGGAGCCAGCAGACAGAGACTGACGGAGATGGCCAGAGGCAGAGGAGGCGCTCTGCCAGCCAGATTTCTCGGAGTCTGCCTGTTCCTCTAATCCTCCGAACAGGAGATTTTCCGACCCTCAGGAATCTGAGTTTTCATCATTGTCTCCATTGCTGTTGTCATTGTTGTGGTCAACATCATCCAAAGCATCTACTGTTTGGTGAGCTCCCCGTGTGTGTTAGGCACCCGAGGACTGCATAAGAATGGAGGCCCTGCCCTTTGGGACAGCACAGAATGACAATGAAGCCGGTGTCCTGGGTGCTGGCTGGGGGGACCTGTGCAGGCAGAGGGCGTCCCTCCGGAAAAGACATGGAAGAGTTTGTTTCCCTCTTGAGCCATTGCTTTGTCTTTCTTTTTTCTGCGGACTTCTGTGACACGTCTCCTCAGCTCCCACTCACCAGGCTCCTTCCATCTGTCTTTTATTACGAAGAACTGATGCTTTTGAACTGTGGTGTTGGAGAAGACTCTTGAGAGTCCCTTGGACTGCAAGGAGATCCATACAGTCCATCCTAAAGGAAATCAGTCCTGAATATTCATTGGAAGGACTGATGCGGAAGCTGAAACTCCAATACTTTGGCCACCTGATGCGAAGAACTGACTCACTGGAAAAGACCCTGATGCTGGGAAAGATTGAAGGTGGGAGGAGAGGGGGATGACAAAGGATGAGATGGTTGGATGTCATCACCAACTCAATGGACATGAGTTTGAGAAAACTCAGGGAGCTGGTGATGGACAGGGAAGCCTGGTGTGCTGCAATCCATGGGGTCACAGAGTCAGACTCGACTGAGTGACTGAACTGAACTGAAACGATTGCCATCGTTCTCCCCCAAACAAGCTCTGCTAAGGTGGTGAGTTATCTCCAGGCTGCTGGTCTGAAGGCGTTGCCCCGCCTACCTCCTCAGCATTGGCCAGCGCTCCTTGCATCTTCCCAGAGACCTCGCGCCTCTGTGACACACCCCTTCCTCTTGCTTCCTCGGCTGCTCCTGCCTCCTCTTGCTTGATCTTCTATTCAGCCCAAAGTGCAGGCTTGGGTCTTCCTCACCCTCGTCCACTACCTCTTCTCAAAGGCAAGGCCATCCACCCTGTCCCCGGAGCTGTCACTGTCATCTAGAGGGGCATCATCAAGGATTCCAGAAACAGACCATGAAAGAGAACATGTCTGTGTGTACAGCAGAAACTGAAGCAGCACTGCAACCAACTCCAACAAAATAAAACTTTACAAATAGTGTAGCACAGAGCACTATACTCAGTATCCTGTGATTAAACCATAACAGAAAGGAATATGAAGAATATATGTGTAACCGAGCCACTTGGCTGTACAGCAGAAATGAACACAGTGTAAATCAACTACACTTCAATAAAATACATTTTTTAAACTTTCAATAAATAAGATTCAAAAGTAGAAAAAAGTTTTCTAAGCTTCATCTCCGCTCAGGTGAGCTCTGGACCCCGTCACCTTCATTCAGACATCCCTGAGGTCCCCACCTTGGCCCAGCCCTGAGCTCACCCTCCCAGCACAGCCTGGCTTTCTCTAGGCTTCCCTGTGTTCCTGACACCCTCCCACTTCCTCTTCCGCTTCCTTTTCCCATCAGCAAGCGCCTCTCCAGAACACCTCTTCCCACTAGCCCGGGCGATGGGACTTTAATTCAACAGGCACAAGTCCCCATGACTCTGAAAGTCTGCCTCCATCCGTTGTGTGAGTGAGTTTAAGGGGTCAAAAAGGCCCAGCTGGAGGCAGTCTGGCAGGGTGGCTCAATTTGGCAATGCTTCTAAGGAAAAAAGATGTTTTTAAAAAGACAGTAACTCGTGAAATCAGCTCTGTTTTCTTCCTTGGCAGTGGTGGTCTCCCCTGGGGCCCGGCCTGAGGGTTTGTCCAAACTTGTGTTTCTTCCCTCAGCAAGGGGCAGAATAAAAATAGCTGGGGGCTAATCTAAGAGATACCAGGCAGGAGTCTCAGCCATGCTGTCGGGAATGAAGGGCTGCAGGCTGGGGTGAGGGGAGGCGGGTGTTGTCGCCCCCTTCTCAGGACCAGCAGCAAAGCCCCAGGGCCTGCACCACCACGGGGTCAGTGCACCACCGCGGGGGTGGTCAGAAGTGCCGCCTGGGTGAGCTGCTCTCTCCCTGGCAGCGGTTGCCTCTCTGTGGTTCCCTCTTCTGGAGCACAGGGACAGCCAACAGCGCTGACCTCTCTTAGGGGCGCTGGGAGGATTAAAAGACAAAATTCAGGCCAAGAGCTCACACCATAACCTCAATGGCCACGACTTTATTTTGGGGGAAATGGCCCTTAGGCCAAGAAGAGAATGCTGGGATTGGCAGGGACTCAGGACCAGGGATGGAGCAGATTTTCTCAAATGGGCAAGGGCTGAGAGTGGGACAGGGCAGACCAGGACAAATTCGTCATCTTTCCTAATCCATCTAGAAAACAAAAGTCAATGGGTAGAATTAACTCAGTGTAAAATGTTCTCTCTTTTTATTATTAAGTCTTTGCTCTTCCCCTCCTCCCCTGAGGTTTTTTTTTTTTTTTGCCCTAGATGAAATGAATCCACAGAATAGCCAATGAATATGGGCTGAAAATTGAGGAAATGGCCCATCAGTTTTAATCTGACAGCTTGGCTAGTCTGAAAAACAAGAGTGCTCCTGACAGAACTGTTAGCACTTCTCAGAAGGGTATTCCTGGTTAGCACTCCATAGCACTTCCAGGGCATTCTCTGCCTCCACCTGAACAGGTTTCGAACCCAGGGGATCAGAGGACTAAGGAAGTGTGACTCATTAGACTCTGCAAGCTCTGGCTGCCTTCCTGAATGACCTCATCCCCCTAGTGATTCCAGAATCTTCCTGCATGTGAATGCTGGCTACACTCTTCTGGGTGCTGAGGACTGAAGGGTAGGATTCCACCTGCCTTGCAGAGCTTGCAGCCTATCAGAGACAGACCTGGAGCCAGAGAGAGTAGCAGGTGGTGAGTGTCCTAGAAGGGGCCCCCGAAACCCTGGGAGCAAAGTGGCAACTCTTTAAGACTGCTTGGAAACAGCAACTGGTAGTCAAAATAAAAATAATGGTAAGCAATTATAATGAGATCCAAAAACAATATTTGGTGAGGTGTTTATGTTCTGCAGTGGTGATGATGTTAATAAACTTACTGACTGCTTACTTATTTTTTCACTTAATCAAGGAATTCTATAAGGTAGGTAGTGTTATCATAGCTGAGGCAAATAAGACCCAGAAAGGACCCAGTATGTTTCATACCCCAGATCACACAGCTAGGAACTGATGGATCTAGGGTTCAAATCAGGCAGTTGGGCTCCAGGGCCTCTGGAATTCTCTCAACAGCAAAATAAGGGGGGCAAACAATAGGGGCACAGGATCTAGCCGCTTTGTCTTGATGCGGACCCCACCCAGCTCCACAGAGATCTAAAGGGAGGGGTTGAGGGGTGAGGATGCCTGCTGACCTGGGGTTCGCCAGGGCCGTTAGGAGCAGGGCAATCACCTAACCTTTTGCTTAGGTGGGAATTCACTGGCTCATAAAACATGGAGAGTGCCTTTAATCACACCTGGATTCAGGTGCTCTAATTACAATATTAGGAACTCGTCTCCCTTCATCTCCCTGTTTCTCTCCATGTTGGCTTTATTCTCAAGGGGACTTGCCTGAGGTGGCAAGTCTCCCTCTTCCTCCACAGGCAGCTTCGGACTTACATCCTCTTAGCTTGGAACCCCAGAAGAGAGGGCCTTTTCTCTAAGAGTTCCAGAAAATCCGTGCGTTGGTCTCTGCCCTCATTCTTGCCGTCGAGGAGGCCAGATGTCCTGACTGGTCAGGCCAGCCCGGGGGTGGAGACAACCCTGCTTCCACCAACCACAGAGTGGAAGGCAGGAGGGGTTGGTTCCCACCAGGAAATCGTGGGGCTGCTATCAGAAGGGGTAGCTAGTGCAAGGCGGATTCCAAACCTTGGGATGTAGTGATGGGGTGCATCTGAGTGTTCAACCACTAAAGGGCCAGCCCTTTCCAGATTCCCTTAGCTTAGGAGTTTCACCCCAATTAATGAAAGCTGTCTGTGGGATGTTTCTTGTTAGTGGAGGCATATATTATGAAAGCAATACAAGATATGCCACTTGCAGGACAACTGGTAAGTATATTTAATCATGGGAGTCTCCCTGATGGCTCAGCAGGTAAAGAAACTGCCTGCAAAAAAAATAATAATAATAAATTATAAACTGTGGGGGGAAAAAAAAAAAAGCAACTGCCTGCGATGCAGGAGACATGAGTTTGATCCCTGGGTTGGGAAGATCCCCTCCAGGAGGAAATGGCAACCCACTCCAGTATTCTTGCTTGGAAAATCCCATGGACAGAGAAGCTTGGTGGGCTACAGTCCATGGGGCCACAAAGAGCTGGGCAACGACTGAGTGACTGAGCACGTATTTAATCAGAACAAAATCTTCCCCTCAAGGGTAGGAAGAAGGCATAATCCCACCTAGAGAGAACTGCCATTAACATTTGGGAGTACATTATTGTGTATTTCTCTTTTCCATTTTCTCAAAAATATATTAATTCAGATTGTATGAACTGTTGTGGTTTTTTGTTTTTTTTTTACTTTAAAAGCAATTTTACTGAGATGAAATTGATAATTAATGGGCTGCACATAATTAAACTGCACAACTGAGTTTTGACACATGCATACAGTCACAACCAAGGTGACAAGCATATCCGTTGCCCCCAGAAGCGGGGCGACCCTTTGTGGTCAGTGGGCCCTCCCTGTTCCTCCACCGCTCCTGCGTGTTCTCCAGGTAACCACTGACCTGCTTCCTGTCACCATCACACTGTTTGGGGACTGCGGCTCCTTTCACTTAGTGTAACTATTGGCTTCCTTCACTCAGGATAAGTATTTTGAGATTCATTTGTGCTGTTGAATGTATCAATTGTCCATCCCTTTTTGTTGCTGGGTAGTATTTCATCGTGCGAATATATCACAGTTTGTTTGTCCAAACTGAATAATGAGCATTAGAGTCATTTCCAGGTTTTGCTATAACAAGTAAAGTTGATGTAAACTTTCGTGTAGAAGTCTCTGTATAAACTTAGGCTTTCATTTGTGTGTGGTGAAATACCTAGGAAAGCACTGGTTGGATCATATAAGTGTATGTTTACATTTTTAAGGAATTGTCACAGTGTTTTCAAAGTGTTTGCCCCATTTTACATTCCTACCAGCTGTGTGAGTGAATTCCAGTTATTCTATGTCATCACCTGCACTTTGTATGGTCAACCTTTTAAACATGAGCCATTCTGGTAGTGTGTGACAGTATTTATTGTGGTTTTACTTTGTATTTCCCTAATGACTAATGATGTTATATGCTTATTTGCCATCTGAATATCTTCTTTGCTGAAGTGTTTATTCAAATATTTTGCCAATTTTTTAATTAGGTTGTTTGTTTTCTTATTGTTGAGTTGTAAAAGTTGAGTATTTGTTGGGTATAATCTTGCATTCAGTCAAAAGCTCCTTAGTTAATACACAATCACGGGCATCAGCTTCTTATATCTCCTTCCAGAAATGTTCTAATATATCATTCACAAATTCAGGTTTAATATTCAGCGTGGTCTGCCAGCATCCATGCTAACTGGATGCTACCCTCAGTTCCGTCGCTCAGTCATGTCCGACTCTTTCTGACCCCGTGGATTGCAGCATGCCAGGCTCCTCTTTCCTCCACTGTCTCCTGGAGTTTGCTCAAATTCATGTCCATTAAGTAGGTGATCCTATCTAACTGTCTCATCTTCTGCCACCCTCTTCTCCTTTTGCTTTAATCTTTCTGAGCATCAGGGTCTTTTCCAATGAGTTGACTGTTCACATCAGGTGGTCAAAGTATTAGAACTTCAGCCTCAGCAACAGTCCTTCAGATGAATATTCAGGATTGATTTCCTTTAGGAGTGACTGGTTTGATCTCCTTGCAGTCCAAGGAACTCTCAAGAGTCTTCTCCAGCACCACAATTTTATCTGCTCTATCAGTTGCTAAATATTTTAAATATTGTCCCTGTACTCAAGTATATGTGTGTGTCTGTGTGTGTGTATATATGTACACGTGTATATATCAAATTATACAAGTGGAAGAATCCTATGTACAGTTTTGCACCTATATCAGTATCTCTTAGGATCCTTCCATTTCAGGTTTCATAGCGCTGCCACATTCTTTCAAATGGCTCTGTGACACACCACTGTGGGGAAACGCTGTAAATGATTTACTCTGTTCTCTGTTAATGGACTTTGAGATTTTATTTGGTACACAATTTTTTGTGATTGCATCGTGCTCCGTGACACATTTAATCCGTCCCATAGTTCAAAGGGTATCTCAGTTATCAACTTTCCCCCTGCAATAGAACTTGGTTAATATTTTTATTAACATACATCCTTTTTAAAAACCCTACGTTTTTATTAGCATGCATCCTTTCTTCCTGGGTAGGTGACGTGATCAGGCTGTTCGCTAGCACTGGTGCTTGTGGGCACTCATCAACCAGCAAATGCCTCTGGGGCTCAGCCAGGCACTTCATACGTTGTACTAATAATATGGACCTGCAGCCTGATGTGTGGAAAGAGGAGATGAAGTGATACTCAAAAGCTCATATGGCAGGTCTTGGCTTTGACAGTTGTTTTTTTTTTTAATAGCTTTATTTAGATTTAATTCACATATTGTACAATTTATCACTTAAAGTGAACAATCCAATGGTTTTAGCATCAGTATATTCACAGGTATGTGCAAACATCACCACAGTTTTAGAACATTTCATCACCTCAATGAGAAACTCAGTGCCTGTTGGCAATTACGCCTCCATTCCCCAATCCCACCCCCACCCCTAAACAGCCACTAATCTACTTCTATCTCTGTAGGTTTCCCTCTTCTGGACGTTTAGATGCTTCTAGCTGTATGCAGTGTGGCCTTCGGGGCCTGGCGTCCTCCTCAGAGCATAATGGTTCTGGTCTGTCTATGCTGTCATAGTCTGTTTTCAGCTTCATTCCTTCCGTGGCTGAATAATCTTCTAGTGTGTAGACTGACCACAGTCTATATATTTCGTTGATGTTTCTCTAAAAAATTTAAGTTTTTTGGCCATATTGCATGGTATGTGGGATCTTGGTTCCCCAACCAGAAAACAGTTCTAAAACAGTTCTAAAACTGTGGTGATGTTTGCACATACCTGTGAATATATTGATGCTAAAACCATTGGATTGTTCGCTTTAAGTGATAAATTGTACAATATGTGAATTAAATCTAAACTCGTGCCCCCTGCATTGGACGCATGGAATCTTAGCCACTGGGCCACCACGAAAGTCTTGTTTTTGTCTGCTGATGGACATTGGGGTTGTCTCCACTTTTTGGCTATCATGAGTATGTTAGGAACATTCATGAAAGAGTTTTTTTACCTTCTCATTTTAAAAAATGTATTGAACAAACATTGGTTATCATGGGTCTTTTTAAAATATATATATCTCAAAATTTAAAAAAAAATTGTAACAGTTTTTGTATGGACACATGTTTTCACTTTTCTTAGAAATGGACCTGAAGGTGGAATTGCTGAGTCATGGGGTAACCCTAGATTTAACTCTTTAAAAGAACAGCCAGACTGCTTTCCAGACAGTTTTCACATTCCCCGGCTCTAATGTTTCTGATGCTGAGCAAGTTCCTAGACTTCTCTGAGGCCCCATGTCTTTCAGCCAGAAGAGACTAAAAACTCAGACTTTGAGGATAAACTGAAAAAAAAAAAAAAAGATAAATAAGGGGGCACTTTGCAAATTAGAAGTAAATCTAAGGGACAATTGTGGGGTTTTTTTTTTTTAAGTTTTGCTCAGTCGTGATTGGTTCTGTGGTTTGGAGGACTTGCTCTCATGAAAAAACAATTAACGAGCAAAACACACTGAGATGTCATTATCTTCTCTAACCCACTACCGATCAAGTCAGAAGGCCAGCACTGTCTAAAACTCAGGGCCCCTTCCCCTAGCCCTCTGCTCAGGGCCAGCCCACAGGGACCCCTGAGGGGACAGAAGCAGGTGATCAGTGCCCTTCGGTGATGCAGGTCACTCTGAAGGTCGGGGAGCCTGTGGCCGTGTGGAGCCACGTGGTCTTAGAGCACAGGGAGGACAGTCGGACCATCTGGCTGAACGTGCCTCTCGGCTCCTTTCGGCATTTCTAAATGACAAGCGGCTCTACAGTGTGGAAGGCTCTCCCAAAAGCCCCAGCGAGTGGCACATACCCTTGGTCACGTGCCTCACACTGTGCCTACTCTCTGGCCATACCAGCTGGTGTTTAATTGGGCACTTCCCCAGGAGAGCCTAGAAGGCCCCCAACTTCCCCTTCTGGGAGGAAGGCAGAGGAACCCAGAGAGGAACTAGGTGCCAGAGTCAGACTCCTTCCCAGCGGAGTTCAGACAGCCCTGCTTCTCGGAATGTGCTTGTCTACCCCGTCTGGAAAGCTGCTTGTGGGAGAGCCTGTCAGAGACCCTGGGAATTTCTAAAGGTTAGACTGGAGGGAGTTCAGGGCACCAGCCAGAGATGGTCTCTCTGTGCCCAGACAGTTAATGGGAGTCAAGAGATACAAACAACAAGAAAGGATGAAAAAATGCTCTCCCTCAACTGGAAATCCATGATGCACAACTGAAATGAGACACATATGATGTCTTGCCCAGCAGAGTGGCAGCCGTGAAGACCTGTGATGACCGGGTCTGGCATTGGTCATCAGGCATTGCTCATCACCCCAGTCCTGCACCCCTATCCTGAACCGTGGACTTCAGAAGGCAACAGGCTGCACCATCCTTGATCTGAAGGAGAAGACCCATCCTGATATCCAGTCCATCCAGAAATCCCAACCGATTTCCCCAAACATCATGGCAAATAGACACCCTTAGACTCCTGTCCTCACAACTTATCAGATATTTTGGGACTGTTAGACATTTCAGCCGGGGAAGGCAATGGCACCCCACCCCAGTACTCTTGCCTGGAAAATCCAATGGACGGAGTAGCCTGGTGGGCTGCAGTCCATGGGGTCGCTAACAGTCGGACAGACTGAGCAACTTCACTTTCACTTTTCTCTTTCATGCATTGGAGAAGGAAATGGCAACCCACTCCAGTATTCTTGCCTGGAGAATCCCAGGGATGGAGGAACCTGGTGGGCTGCCGTCTATGGGGTCACACAGAGTCGGACACGACTGAAGTGACTTAGCAGCAGCAGCAGACATTTCAGCAGAATATCCAGTATTTAAACAACTGTTTCACACATGCAGTGAGTGTGTTTGGGTTCAACGCAAAATAATGCCATACAGTATCCAGTACAAACGACGCTTCCTGATTGGTTTTTCTTTGTCACTTACTCTTCTAGGTTTCTTAGGCGATGTTGTTTCCTCCAAAGCTGTTCTGCTTTTTAAGAAGTTGTTTCCACACAGTTGGATGGGGTGTTGGATATGCTGATGAATGTGCACTGTGACCCCGCAGCGTTACAACACGACCGCCAGGCTCCCCATCCTCTCCCTGGGTCCCTGTGCAGCTTTGATGTCACTCTGGTACTGTGTGCAGGCTCCTCACAGTCAGTCTTAACTTCACTAGTAAGCTTGGGGCGAGCATTTTTGCACACCGCCACAGGGAATCTGCAGACAGTGAGTGACAGCGGCCACCCTCCTTCTCTAGGCGAGGATTAACTGATTCAGCCTCTGAGAAAGGCACTCTCAGCCCCAGGACCCTGCTCCTGCTGCCTCCCGACTCTGCCTCTGCGTCTCTGGAAAGGCTTTGTCTTTCAGCCTCTTCACAGCAAGATTCACGCCCACTTGCTGCTCTGGGATTTAAGAGGACAGAGGGAATTCTGACAAATTTAGTAGGAAAGATACCATGATGCATGAGGCAAAACACTGGAAACCGCAAAGTCGCGTTCAAAGGGGACTTGCTTTCAGCTGACCCTTTCCTGCCTTTTCCCACTGACCTGACCTGACTTGGGCCGCCTGATTGCAATAACTTTCTGAATGGTTCCCTCCCCCAGGCTCTGAGGGACGGGCTTATTTAAGGTCAAGAAACAGAGCACATTCCAAGAATGTGAAGGAAAAGGGAGAGAAAGGATGGACCAGTGGGTTGGGTGAGGTCATGGAGGAGGTGAGGGGAGAGGGGGCACCTTGGAAAGGGGGTTCAGATTCAGCCCTAAGAGTGCGAATGCGTGGGGACATCTGCTCTGTCTGGTTTCCCTTTCGTGAGGGAACCAGGTCTCCTGCTGAAAGTAGAGGGTCCGAAGTGTGGGCAGGGATGCTGAGAAGACAGATAAGACAGGAACTCACAAGGTGGCGGGAAGGATGACTGCTAGTGTTGAAAGATCACAGAGGTGCTTGGGAGCTTTGATTCAGGAAAACACGGTGTAATCCCTCTTAAAGATATTTGCAAATTTCCTGACGAGCCTCCCGTCATAAGATGGAGTCTAAGTCCCCTCCCCTTGAATATAGGCTGACTTTCACGACTTTTGCTTCTATGACTGCAGCAGAAGTGTTACTGTGTGGCATCTGAGGCAAGGTCATCAGGCAATATCACATCCTTCTGGCTCTCTCTTGGGACACTCCCCCTTGGAACACAGCCACCGTGCTGTAAAGAAGCTCAGGTCACACGAGGAGCTCACTTGCTGGTGTTCCAGCCCAGCTGAGGTCCCAGCAACAGCCAGCCTTAAATGCTAGACGTGTGAGTGGGGAAACTTTCAAAATGATTCCAGCATCATCCACCATCTGATGTCAAATATACGTGAGACACTGAGAAATCTCTAGCTGAGCCTGGACAAGCCCCAGAACCACGAGAGGAAATAACAGCGAATGAATGAGTGTTGTTAGCTTTGGCCACTATGTTTGGCACATTTGTTACACAGCAATAGGTAACTGCTGCCTGCTGCGAAAGTGGTCTCCGAGCATGAGTTCCTTTTGTTGATTTTGTGCTTACTGAATGGGATCATTGATTTTTTTTTTTCTGATGATAAAAGTGATACAGGCTTATTGAGAAAATTGGGAAAACACTGACAAATTCTACAGAAGGAAAAAAAAGTATTGGGAAACCTCTTCCCCAGAGATAGTCACTGGCACATAAAAGGCACTCAATGAATACTTGCTGAGTAAGTGAATGAACCTGGTGGTTTCACCCACCTCCATTCTTTTGGGGGCATTTTCTGAAGGTGGAATTGCTGAGTCATGGGGTAACCCTAGATTTAACTCTTTAAAAGAACAGCCAGACTGCTTTCCAGACAGTTTTCACATTCCCCGGCTCTAATGTTTCTGATGCTGAGCAAGTTCCTAGACTTCTCTGAGGCCCCATGTCTTTCAGCCAGAAGAGACTAAAAACTCAGACTTTGAGGATAAACTGAAAAAAAAAAAAAAAAAAGATAAATAAGGGGGCACTTTGCAAATTAGAAGTAAATCTAGGGGACAATTGTTTTGTTTTTTTTTTAAAGTTTTGCTCAGTCGTTAGTGTCTGTGTGTGATTGGTTCTGTGGTTTGGGGGACTTGCTCTCATGTGAAAACAATTAACAAGCAAAACACACTGAGATGTCATTATCTTCTCTAACCCACTACCGATCAAGTCAGAAGGCCAGCACTGTCTAAAACTCAGGGCCCCTTCCCCTAGCCCTCTGCTCAGGGCCAGCCCACAGGGACCCCTGAGGGGACAGAAGCAGGTGATCAGTGCCCTTCGGTGATGCAGGTCACTCTGAAGGTCGGGGAGCCTGTGGCCGTGTGGAGCCGCGTGGTCTTAGAGCACAGGGAGGACAGTCGGACCATCTGGCTGAACGTGCCTCTCGGCTCCTTTCGGCATTTCTAAACGACAAGCGGCTCTACAGTGTGGAAGGCTCTCCCAAAAGCCCCAGCGAGTGGCACATACCCTTGGTCACGTGCCTCACACTGTGCCTACTCTCTGGCCATACCAGCTGGTGTTTAATTGGGCACTTCCCCAGGAGAGCCTAGAAGGGCCCCAACTTCCCCTTCTGGGAGGAAGGCAGAGGAACCCAGAGAGGAACTAGGTGCCAGAGTCAGACTCCTTCCCAGCGGAGTTCAGACAGCCCTGCTTCTCGGAATGTGCTTGTCTACCCCGTCTGGAAAGCTGCTTGTGGGAGAGCCTGTCAGAGACCCTGGGAATTTCTAAAGGTTAGACTGGAGGGAGTTCAGGGCACCAGCCAGAGATGGTCTCTCTGTGCCCAGACAGTTAATGGGAGTCAAGAGATACAAACAACAAGAAAGGATGAAAAAATGCTCTCCCTCAACTGGAAATCCATGATGCACAACTGAAATGAGACACATATGATGTCTTGCCCAGCAGAGTGGCAGCCGTGAAGACCTGTGATGACCGGGTCTGGCATTGGTCATCAGGCATTGCTCATCACCCCAGTCCTGCACCCCTATCCTGAACCGTGGACTTCAGAAGGCAACAGGCTGCACCATCCTTGATCTGAAGGAGAAGACCCATCCTGATATCCAGTCCATCCAGAAATCCCAACCGATTTCCCCAAACATCATGGCAAATAGACACCCTTAGACTCCTGTCCTCACAACTTATCAGATATTTTGGGACTGTTAGACATTTCAGTCGGGGAAGGCAATGGCACCCCACCCCAGTACTCTTGCCTGGAAAATCCAATGGACGGAGTAGCCTGGTGGGCTGCAGTCCATGGGGTCGCTAACAGTCGGACAGACTGAGCAACTTCACTTTCACTTTTCTCTTTCATGCATTGGAGAAGGAAATGGCAACCCACTCCAGTATTCTTGCCTGGAGAATCCCAGGGATGGAGGAACCTGGTGGGCTGCCGTCTATGGGGTCACACAGAGTCGGACACGACTGAAGTGACTTAGCAGCAGCAGCAGACATTTCAGCAGAATATCCAGTATTTAAACAACTGTTTCACACATGCAGTGAGTGTGTTTGGGTTCAACGCAAAATAATGCCATACAGTATCCAGTACAAACGACGCTTCCTGATTGGTTTTTCTTTGTCACTTACTCTTCTAGGTTTCTTAGGCGATGTTGTTTCCTCCAAAGCTGTTCTGCTTTTTAAGAAGTTGTTTCCACACAGTTGGATGGGGTGTTGGATATGCTGATGAATGTGCACTGTGACCCCGCAGCGTTACAACACGACCGCCAGGCTCCCCATCCTCTCCCTGGGTCCCTGTGCAGCTTTGATGTCACTCTGGTACTGTGTGCAGGCTCCTCACAGTCAGTCTTAACTTCACTAGTAAGCTTGGGGCGAGCATTTTTGCACACCGCCACAGGGAATCTGCAGACAGTGAGTGACAGCGGCCACCCTCCTTCTCTAGGCGAGGATTAACTGATTCAGCCTCTGAGAAAGGCACTCTCAGCCCCAGGACCCTGCTCCTGCTGCCTCCCGACTCTGCCTCTGCGTCTCTGGAAAGGCTTTGTCTTTCAGCCTCTTCACAGCAAGATTCACGCCCACTTGCTGCTCTGGGATTTAAGAGGACAGAGGGAATTCTGACAAATTTAGTAGGAAAGATACCATGATGCATGAGGCAAAACACTGGAAACCGCAAAGTCGCGTTCAAAGGGGACTTGCTTTCAGCTGACCCTTTCCTGCCTTTTCCCACTGACCTGACCTGACTTGGGCCGCCTGATTGCAATAACTTTCTGAATGGTTCCCTCCCCCAGGCTCTGAGGGACGGGCTTATTTAAGGTCAAGAAACAGAGCACATTCCAAGAATGTGAAGGAAAAGGGAGAGAAAGGATGGACCAGTGGGTTGGGTGAGGTCATGGAGGAGGTGAGGGGAGAGGGGGCACCTTGGAAAGGGGGTTCAGATTCAGCCCTAAGAGTGCGAATGCGTGGGGACATCTGCTCTGTCTGGTTTCCCTTTCGTGAGGGAACCAGGTCTCCTGCTGAGAGTAGAGGGTCCGAAGTGTGGGCAGGGATGCTGAGAAGACAGATAAGACAGGAACTCACAAGGTGGCGGGAAGGATGACTGCTAGTGTTGAAAGATCACAGAGGTGCTTGGGAGCTTTGATTCAGGAAAACACGGTGTAATCCCTCTTAAAGATATTTGCAAATTTCCTGACGAGCCTCCCGTCATAAGATGGAGTCTAAGTCCCCTCCCCTTGAATATAGGCTGACTTTCACGACTTTTGCTTCTATGACTGCAGCAGAAGTGTTACTGTGTGGCATCTGAGGCAAGGTCATCAGGCAATATCACATCCTTCTGGCTCTCTCTTGGGACACTCCCCCTTGGAACACAGCCACCGTGCTGTAAAGAAGCTCAGGTCACACGAGGAGCTCACTTGCTGGTGTTCCAGCCCAGCTGAGGTCCCAGCAACAGCCAGCCTTAAATGCTAGACGTGTGAGTGGGGAAACTTTCAAAATGATTCCAGCATCATCCACCATCTGATGTCAAATATACGTGAGACACTGAGAAATCTCTAGCTGAGCCTGGACAAGCCCCAGAACCACGAGAGGAAATAACAGCGAATGAATGAGTGTTGTTAGCTTTGGCCACTATGTTTGGCACATTTGTTACACAGCAATAGGTAACTGCTGCCTGCTGCGAAAGTGGTCTCCGAGCATGAGTTCCTTTTGTTGATTTTGTGCTTACTGAATGGGATCATTGATTTTTTTTTTTCTGATGATAAAAGTGATACAGGCTTATTGAGAAAATTGGGAAAACACTGACAAATTCTACAGAAGGAAAAAAAAGTATTGGGAAACCTCTTCCCCAGAGATAGTCACTGGCACATAAAAGGCACTCAATGAATACTTGCTGAGTAAGTGAATGAACCTGGTGGTTTCACCCACCTCCATTCTTTTGGGGGCATTTTGGGTGGTTTTCAGGTTTCTCGAGTGGTAGGGTCTGGACTGCTAAAGTTCTTGTGCTGAGCAAGGTGGGATCGGGGCAAGCCATTCTAAGGTCTGCTCCTGCACGTGTGTCTTTCCCAGGTAGCAGAGCGTTTCACGGGTTCCTCAGCTCCCTCCCACCTGGGGCGCCGACTCACCCTCACCGCAGGTCAGAAAAGAGATCTCAGACATCTTCTTTCTGGAAAACGGGTTGACGCAGGAAGGTGAGCTTTCAAGGCTAATATTTACATCCATCTTTCAGCCCTGCTGCTCATGTTACTCCACACCGCGCTGACTTCAAACATTTCTATCCAGCAAGTTTTAGGTGACACCCTCAGCTCTTCTCAGGAACAAAAGTGGTTGTGTAATCCCAAGGCCTGTGTGGAATGTGGCAGCAGCTGAAACCAAATTATTAACCATTTTCCAAACCAAAATCCTGGAAAGCAATAGCAGAGATACTTTTGAGTGGATAACGTTAGTGATGCAGAATTTTCTCAATCCTCTGACCCAAATACATCCAGTCCCTTCTGATTTGAAAGTCTTTACTGACATGGTTAATGTTTTTCCTTATGTACTTTAACATACTCAAAATTGTTTCCTTCCCTACTTTTTTTGCTGTGATGTAAAACAGGTGTGAGCAGAGTCAAGGTGGGGGAGGGGGGCTCCCTGGCTATCCAGAGGTCCTTCCCCTCTTTCTCTAGGGGTGGGGGAGTGGGTCTAGCTGAGCACAGAAGAGGATATTTGGTTGCGGTAGGAGATGGTCTGGGAGAACTCCCACACTCCTTCTCCTTGGGCAGGGGAGGAGCTCCTCCTCCCTTTGACCTCAGGGTTGAAAGGCAAGCACCCTGTGGTGGTATCCTGTGTGTCTGCCTGCCCTGCGTCCAGTCCCCTTCATCTGGGATTTTCCTCTGTGGAACCACTCCTGCCCACTCTGTCTTGGTCAGGGTGGCACTCACCTAACCCCCTATGCCAGAGTTGGACAACTGGGGTCATAGTGATTGACTCACATAACCAGACCCAGGCCGCCAAGCATTAGCCCTGGGCTGTTTGCTGGAATTCTCTAGATAGAAGCATTCCCCTCATCTGGGGTCAATAAACTTGAAGGAGGGGATTCTGAAGCTATAGGGTGACTGTCTTTGGGGGCAGTCTATTCAAGAGGAGAGCTGAAGGACAGAGGGATAGCATCCTGTTGGTATCATTTGAGTCCCTGGATCCAGACAAGCCTGAAACCAGGTGTATCTCTGGTTTCCCTAGGTAGGTCAGCCAAAAATTAACCTCTTCTACTTTGGGTTTCTGTTGCTTGCACTCCAAGTGTCCTTAATGATACAGCCCCTGGGTATTGGAAGCGGATGAAATTAAGAGGATGAGATTGGCAGGCCACCCTGGAGAAGGAAATGGTACCTTGTCCTGGAAAATTCTATGGACAGAGGCGCCTGGTGGGCTACAGTCCTTGGGGCCACAGAGAGCAGGACACGACTGAGGCCCACACACGCACACACACTGGCAGGCCAGTGCCCTCCCCGGCAAGGCACTCAGAAGAGCAGTGTGGCCCTAGAGCAAAAATCCTCCCTGCAAACGCCCCAGGTCCCACGGCAGCCCCTCGATGACCTTTGCAGCTTACTTTCCCCTTTATCACCAGTTGTTCCATTGACCATGAACTGGTCTAACCCAGAGCTGGGATTAGCATTACTCCAAAGCCTGCGATTTGGCTCTTCTTGAAATTCAGCCCAATCCTCAGCTTCATCACAGGGCTCTGGCCCAAGACCAGACCTCCCCTGACAGAAGGGTGCAGAAGGTGGGTGAGGGATGCCTGCTTAAATACGACAGTGACAGAGGATGCAGAAGCTGGGTGTCAAAACCTTTATCAACCCCAGGGTGGCCAATTTTGGTTGCAACCTTATCCCCACCTGAAAGCCTCCCTCACCCTCCCTGGCCTCTAGTGCCAAAGCCAGAAACTCAACCTGTTTCCTATATCCTTTTTTTCCAGCCATGTAGCATGTGGAATCTTATCTCCCAGACCAGTGATCAAAGCCCATGAAATGGAAGCATGGAGTCTTAACCACTGGACCACCAGGAAAGTCCCTTTCTCATGTCTTCAGCTCTTCTCCCTGGTCGGTCACAGAGGCCCCCACTTCTTCATGCAGCCTCATCCTAGCTCAGGGCTCCTCATCTCCTGCCTGAATCACTCCAGCAGCTTCTGACTGATCCCAATCAGTCTTTCCTCACTAAATCAGTGCTAGACATCAGCCCCTCTTTCAGAAGCTCATGTCATACCCTGCTTGAATCCCTCTGTGCTCCTATTGCCTATGGTCCTAACACAAGCATCTTTAAGCCAAGCAGGGACCCCAGCTCAGGAATGTTCAGGTTTTCCTAGAAAAGCAAGATAGTTGTATTTTTTGAAACTCTTGATTTTTAAATGTTCAGTTCAGTCGCTAGTCGTGTCTGACTCTTTGCGACCCCATGAATCGCAGCACGCCAGGCCTCCCTGTCCATCACCAACTCCCAGAGTTCACTCAAACTCACATCCATCTAGTCAGTGATGCCATCCAGCCATCTCATCCCGGTTGTCCCCTTCTCCTCCTGCCCTCAATCCCTCCCAGCATCAGAGTCTTTACCAATGAGTCAACTCTTCTCATGAGGTGGCCAAAGTACTGGAGTTTCAGCTTCAGCATCAGTCCTTCCAAAGAACACCCAGGGTTGATCTCCTTTAGGATGGACTGGTTGGATCTCCTTACAGTCCAAGGGACTCTCAAGAGTCTTCTCCGATACCACAGTTCAAAAGCATCAATTCTTTGGCACTCAGATTTCTTCACAGTCCAACTCTCACATCCATACATGACTACTGGAAAAACCAGAGCCTTGACTAGATGGATCTTTGTTGGCAAAGTAATGTCTCTGCTTTTGAATATGCCATCTAGGCTGGTCATAACTTTCCTTCCAAGGAGTAAGTGTCTTTTAATTTCATGGCTGCAATCACCATCTGTGGTGATTTTGGAGCCCAGAAAAATAAAGTCTGCCACTGTTTCCACTCTTTCCCCATCTATTTCCCCTGAAGTGATGGGACTGATGCCATGATCTTCATTTTCTGAATGTTGAGCTTGAAGCCAACTTTTTCACTCTCCTCTTTCACTTTCATCAAGAGGCTTTTTAGTTCCTCTTCACTTTCTGCCATAAGGGTGGTGTCATCTGCATATCTTATATGTTAGCCACTATTTAAGAAGAAAACAAACAAGCAAAAACCCCAAAGATAAACAAAAGCACCCTGCATGGATCCTGGAAATTGATGCCATGCTCTGGGTCACATGCTGCTCTCTGGGGGTGTCACCTTAGTGATCCAGACAGGAGGCTTGTGAAAAGATCAACATGCATTTGGCTAGAGATTTACTGCATCCTTCCTTAGAAAAGGAAAGGAAAAAAAAAAAAAAAAAACATAAAAAGAAATGGCTGGTTCAAATTCCAAATTCTTACCTTATGGATGTAAAATGTCCAGATTCCTGCAAGATCACCGTGGTTTTCAGCCATGCTCAGTATTTTCGGTTGTTATACATTGTTGTGCTTGCCGACAGGAAGAAAGGCCAGAATCACAGAAGGGTGTTCGTTTAGAAGAAAGCAACACTGATGATCCACACAACTTCCCAAATTTGTATTCCATCACAGAAAGCCTTAGCACTTCAGTAATTCTTGTTACTCTACCAAGATAACATAATTCTGTATTTAATTAATTTTGTAGTTAATTTAGCTATATTTAAACTTTAAGGCATACAGCAGCTCTCTCCTGGCCAAACAAAACGCATCTCTGCACCAGACTGACACATTGTCCATCATTTTGCAACTTCTCCAGTACTCTTGCCTGGAAAGTCTCCTGGACGGAGGAGCCTGGTAGGCTGTAGTCCATGGAGTCGAGAAGAGTCGGACACAACTGAGTGAGTTCCCTTTTCCCTTTTGCTTGCAGAATAGAGTCCAAATGTCCTGGGGCATCCTCCCTGGCAGGAGACATCTAAGCTGAGCTCTCAAAGTAAATAGCAGTCACCCAGGTGGGCATGGGGTGCTCCACTCAGAGAGAAGAGCTGTGACCATTCCAGGAGGTGCTTCTTAACTTTTGTATCCTGAATTTCATCTGATTCCAAGATGCACATGGCTTTACTGTGAGCATCTCTGAACTCAAGATGTCTTACAGTCATGTGTGGTGGTTTAAATGGAAGCACATTTTCTTTGTGGCACATAAAACAGTGGTAGTCTTATATCTTAGAGCATCTTAGGTTTGATGAGATATATAAACAAAGCAAGGTCCTCTTATACATTCTGTTCTGTTGCTTCTACAAATATGAATGAAATACAGCAAAAGCGATGGTTGCAAAAGACCATGGCTTTCATCTTGGTTCTTTCTCTCTGGCTGACATTCTTCCTGGGCCACAGGAGGCCCTGGGCTATGAGTCAACATAGGGAGCCTGGATGAGTATGTGGGCCTGATGGTGGCCCCTGGTGGCCAGGCCTCAACAGAACATCCTGGTCTGAGCTGGATGCTGGGTGCAGCCAAGGAGGTGCTGTCTCCTGGGCTGCTGGCCTGTAGCCAGCGGCAGAGGGCCTGCTGCATGAGATGAGAAGGGCCATGAGTCTGGAGGCGCTGTGTTCTGGGTGCTCAGGTACAGTGGGTACGGCCCACAGAGGTGGGAGGGAATGATGGAGGCGGGCGTCTGGACAGGCCCAGCCCAGGCTGCGACTCCACACAGACACTGCTACCACTGTGGCGAATGTGTCCCCTTTGGGGGCAACGCTGCCGCTAAGCCTGTGGGGGGTCCATTAGGACAGTTCAGCCACAAAATCACATCAAGCACTGGTTTCAATGTCACTGTAAGTGGATGGCGATACAATGGCTGTCTCTCCTCTACTTTTAAATTGGTTACGAGACTGACACAATTATCTCTGACAAAAAGAGCATATTAGTGTTCTTTCATATGCAGATTCTATATAGAAGGAGCCCCATCTACAAAATCAGTGTGAAAACAAGATGATTTCTCTTTAGGAAAATGACTATCTAGCTGATGTTTTAAAACACAAATTCTGAAGTCTTTGCAGATCATGACATCTTAGCAGACTTGTTCCAGATAACAGAGAAGCTTAAAACTGAACATTTTCTAGGGTACTTATTTCATAGGAAATGAAAACATACACCCGTAAAGAAACCTGTAGACGAATGTTCAAATCATCTTCAGTACCCCAAACTGAAAACGACTCAAATGTCCTTCAACGGGTGAATGGCTAAACAAAATCAGGCTCATCCTTACAATAGAATGAAAAGCGGTAAAGGAAATCAAACTGTTCATAGAGGCAACCCCTTGGATGGATCTCAGGAAAATGATGTTCAGTGAAGAAAGCCAGTCTCAAAGGTTGCCTACTCTGTGAGTCCACATATATAACACTCTCAGAATGACAAAGCTAGTGAGATGGAGAACAGATTAGAGGTTGCCAGGGTACGAGGTATGCGTACCTGTGATTGTGAAGGGAAGCATGAGGAAGGTCCTATGTGGGGATGCATATCTGGTCTGGGTCTTGATTTCACTGGTGGTGACACCAGTCTGTTCCTGGGATAAAATTACATAGACGCACACACAAAAATGAACACACATGAAAAAAATTGGCAGGAACAGAATGATAGTTGACAGTATTATACCCAGGTGAGCCTCCTGTTGACAGTGGCTACTGCTGTATAAGCAGGGGTCACCACTAGGGGAGGCTAGGCGAAGCGTCCACAGAACCCTGAATCATTTGTACTATTGTTGTGACTTCCTGTGAGTCTGTAATGACTTCCAAACAAAAAGTTTAAACTCTAAACATTAGGAGTCATTGAAGATGAATATAAATAAAGAAAGAAGTCTTCACGTTGCCTGCTGGGGTTCATTTCACTCTTGCTTCATCACACAGTGCCGTTCAAGGGCAGGAGTTCAAGGGCAGAGTGTATTTAGCTTGAACACTTGTGAATTTGATTTGTCTAATCCCCTCAGAATTCATTCTTGTCCAGGAGCCCAAGGACCTTCACACAAAATGCCAGGGAATGCAGGCAATTCAGAGTGGCAGGTAGCATGAGCGGACCCCCTTAAAACGTCTACATGGTATCAAAATCAAGTTTTGCATCTTTCTTTTTCAGGGTCTGACTTAGAAATTCACTGGAGACCAAGACTCCGTTCACAGCCAGGCAGCGGGGTGGGGGACTCAGAACAATTGAAAAATGGCCAACGTTTCCTGAGTCCCTGCTGTGTGCCCCTTTCCCAAATAAGGTCACATTCACAGGTTTAGAGATTTGAGGTGGATGTATCTTTGAGGGGCCACCATTCAGGGAGACTCAGCTAGCAAGAAGCTGGACTAGGACGTGAACTTATGCTGGTCTGATCTTCTAGAGTCTGGGGGCGGGGGAGTTGGCCTGGCCACATGGCAACCTCCAGTGCTGAGCCCAGCAGGACCATGTAAACAGTGGGCTCTCAATCACTCTGTGTTGAATGATGGCAAGAACAAATGAGTGAATGAAGGGAGTAAGGAAGGAAAGAGCTCCCACTTCCAAAGAGCAAGGGCTTTCCCTCTAGTTTCACTGTCCACAGGAAAAGGCTGGGCTGAAGCTTGCCAGCTGAAATGAGAAGCGGCTTTGTCCCTGGACTGTCAGTCCCTTTCGATCCCATGGTCATCATTTTGTTCGGGACCAGAGGTCACCGGCAGGGAAGTGTATTCCTCCTGTTGCTCTTCTCGCCTCCTGGCAATGGCCATGGGTCCTTTTAACAGGGCGGCCCTTCCAGGTGTGGCCCCGTTTCCTCCTCTCTCGGTGTGGTGCCCACTCAGGGGGGGCCATTCAGCGCTCCACTGCCAGCTTCAAAGGCAGCCCTTTCAAGAGCGCAGACAGAGCTCAGCTGTGTGTGCCTGCGAATAGTTATGAGTTTGGGCGGGAACTCTAGAGAATGGCAAGCAGCTCCGATTCCTGTGTTTAGGGCCACTCAATCCTCCCGCCCCCCACGCCTTTGAAGGTCCAGCTGGGAATCTGTGCAGCTTCAAGTAGAGCAGAGTTCAGGGGAGGAAGACAGGTGGCTGAGTCATTAGTGGGCAATGAGGGGCATCACCTCTAGGCTGAGGATCCAGGGCTCCAGGTGGGTTTCTGTGTCCCCTTGGGGACTCAGGGCCTCTGGAGGGATAATCCCAGGAGCTGTGGCCTCAGTGAGACCTTTTGAGGGTCATGGATCCTTGGGCCCATGCNGGCTGAGTCATTAGTGGGCAATGAGGGGCATCACCTCTAGGCTGAGGATCCAGGGCTCCAGGTGGGTTTCTGTGTCCCCTTGGGGACTCAGGGCCTCTGGAGGGATAATCCCAGGAGCTGTGGCCTCAGTGAGACCTTTTGAGGGTCATGGATCCTTGGGCCCATGCTGGCCAGGGGGTGGCACACTCGTGTGAAAGCATTTGGCCAGTTCAGGGAGAGTCCAGAGGGCCGGAGGAGGCAGGTGGAACGCAGTCCGGGACACGCTGTGGACTTTGATTTTTATGCCAAGGGATTTGGACCTCATCCTGTGCTTGAGGGGAGGGCCAGGAGCTGTCAGCCAAGTGAGGTGTCCCTTCATCTGAGGGGAGTCTGGTTTCCTACCGGTTGTTGTTCAGTTGGTAAGACGTGTTCAGCTCTCAGCGACTCTGTGGACTGCAGCACACCAGGCTTCCCTGTCCTTCACTGTCTCCTGGAGTTTGCTCAAATTCATGTCCATTGAGTCAGTGATGCCATCCAACCATCTCATCCTCTGTTACCCCCGTCTCCTCTTGCTCTCAATCTTTCCCAGCATCAGGGTCTTTTCAGGGAGTCAACTCCTTACATCAGGTGGCCAGAGTATTGGAGCTTCAGCTTCAGCACCATCATTCCTTTCAGTGAATATTCAGGGTGGATTTCCTTTAGGATTTATTGGTTGGATCTCCTNTGCTCTCAATCTTTCCCAGCATCAGGGTCTTTTCCAGTGAGTCAACTCCTTACATCAGGTGGCCAGAGTATTGGAGCTTCAGCTTCAGCACCATCATTCCTTTCAGTGAATATTCAGGGTGGATTTCCTTTAGGATTTATTGGTTGGATCTCCTTGCTGTCCAGGGGACTCTCAAGAGTCTTCTCCAGGACCACAGTTTGAAAGCATCAGTTTGGTGCTCAGCCTTCTTTGTGGTCCCCCTGTCACATCCATACATAACTTCTGGAAAAATCATAGCTTGGACTAGATGGACCTTTGTTGGCAAAGTGATGTCTCTGCTTTTTAACATTCTGTCTAGGTTTGTCCTAGGTTTTCTTGTCATTGAATGTGTGGTTTTGAAACATAGTGGCAAATTGTCTGACACATGTCCTCTGCAGGAGGGGTCTGTGTCTATGTCCACAGGCCCCTTGTCCTTCTTCTTGAATCTCCGAGGGCTTGAGACTGCTTTGACTGATGGAATACACTGGACGTGACTCTATATGACTTCCAAGGTTAGGCGATAAAAGACCATACCACTTCTGCCTTGTTCTCTGGATCCATTGCCCTTGAAGAGGCAGCTGCCAGATGAGAAATTCGACGACACTGAGGCTCCGTGCTGCGAGGAAGCCCAGGCCACATGGAGAAGGCAACGTAGATGCTTGGATTGTCAGTTCCAAAGGAGCCCAGCCCTCGAGTCATCCCAGCCCGGGCACCAGGCGGGAGAGTGTAGGAGGCTGCCGAGGATTCCAGCCTCAGCCATTCCAGTCTCATCTCACAGACCAAAGATAAGTCACCCACACTGTGTCTTGTCTGAATTCTTCACCCATGGAAGAGTTAAATGGTGGTTGTTTGATGCCACTAAGCACAGGTTGGCTATCTTCCACAGCAGTAGATACCTGGAATGTTATCAATAGTCCGAGGAAGTCAGGGAGCTTAACCTCGGTTGCTCCTCTTGGGCAAGGCATGCGGTCAACACGTGAGAACAGGTCTGGGGAGGAAGTGGCACGGGGCAAACACACGGGGCCTTGCAAGCAGAATGCTGACACATGAAGGCCCTGAGTGAGCCCTGTGCGCAGTGTGGGTTAAACTGATAACACCCTGGTAAATGGGAATGGAGCGTTTTGGGGATGCCCCCAAACTCCATCCAGTGTCGTCTGGGGCAATCTCAGGGAGGCCTAACTATTGGATGAGACTGGAGGTTTTGAAGTAGAAGCCTCATCTGCTGTGTTGGGCCCATCAAGAGAACAGCCTGGTGATGACTACAGCCCAGAGGATGGGAGGGGCTGCCCCGGAAGTCCCATCTCACAGTCCGCCTCCCAGCTCTGTCCGCCAGGGAGGATGGTTTCACACCTCCTCTGGCTCAGGTTCCAGTCTCACCCGTAGACACCTTTCCATGATGGTGCCCTGGACCTGGCGCCTCTGCCCCAGGCCCTTCACCAGCTTACCCCTTGGCCGGGCCCCAGGCTCCAGCTGTGTCCCTAGATCTGGCACAATGTCTGCAGAGAGTAACTTCTCACTGAGGACTTGGTGCATGAGTAGGTGGCGTAACACAAGAGAGAACTATACTCTCGGAGCTCTGAAGCCTGGAAGTCTGAAATCAAGGGCTCGCAGGACCATCTCCCTCTGGTGGCTCTAGGGGAGAAGGCTTCCTTGCCCCCCAGCTGCCGGTGGCTGCCGGTGGTCTTTGGCACTCCTTGCCTCACAGCTGCTTCGCTCCAGTCTTGTCTATGTCGTCTCTTGGCTGTTCTTTGCCTGCTTGTTTCTATCATCTTCCCTGGTGCACATCTGTCTCTGTGTCCAATTTTCTCTTCTTGTAAGGACACCTTAGAGCCCACCCTAATGACCCCATGTTAACTAATTATATCAGGAACGACCTTATTTCCAAATAAGGTCACATGCTGAGTCACTCAACATATCTTTACAGGGACACAGTTCAGCCCATTATAGCGTGGGCAACATTTGAATTAAGGATGTGATCCAGGATGTTGATAAGACGTCTGAGCCAGAATGGCCATCATTAAGAAGTCTACAAATAACAAATGCTGGAGAGAGTATGGAGAAAAGGGAATCCTCCTACACTGCTGGTGGAAATGTCAGTTGGCACAACCTCTATGGAAAACAGTATGAAGGTTCCTCCGAAAGTTAAAAATAGAGTTGTTACATGATCCAGCAATCCCACCCCTGGGAATATATCTGAACAAAACTCTAATTCAAAAAGATACACGTATTCTATGTTCATAGCAACACTATTCACAGTAGCCAAGGCATGGAAACAATCGAAATGTTCAACAGATGAACGGATAAAGAAGACGTGGTGCATATACAGGATGAAAAGCTACTCAGCCAAAAGAAAGAAAAAAATGATGCCGTTCACAGCAACACAGATGCAACCATACATGTCACACTAAACAAGACAGAAAGGCAAACACCACGTGCTATCACTTATATGTGGAATCCAGAACATGGTGTAGATGAACTTACCTGTGAAACAGAAAGACTCACAGACAGAGAGAACAAACTCTTGGTTGCCAAGGGAAAGGCAGTGTGGGAGGGATGGCTGGGAGTTTGGGGTAAGTAGAGGCAAACTATTACATATAGAATGGATAAACAACGAGGTCCCACTCTATTACACAGTGCATGCCTCAGCTGGGTCTGACTCTTTGTGACCCTGTATCTGTAGCTCACAAGGCTCCTCTGCCCATAGTATTCTCCCGGCGAGAATACTGGAGTGGGTTGACATTTCCTCCTCCAAGGGATCTTTCCAATCCATCTTGGGATAAACCATAATGGAAAAGAATTTTTAAAAGAATGTATATATGTGTTAACTGAGTCCTTTTGTTGCACAACAGAAATTAACACAACATTGTAAATCAATCATACTTCAATAAAGAAATAATTTTTAAAAATTCTGAACCAGCAGGATGTGGAGGCTTGGGTGAGCACCTATGATATTCCCCTGGGGGGGCCTCTTGGGGACCCAACGCAGCAGCATTGGGAGCTTACCACACCATCCAAAGACAATCTTTTTATTATCTTTCTGCTGGCTCTTCATAAGATAGCACTCATTACTGCATGGTTATTTTATTCACTATGAGCTGCAGGAAGGGTCGTGTCCTCATATATATCTTGTGAGTGCTTATATCCCCAGCCCCCAGCACAAGGTCTCAGTAAACACTGATTGAGTGCATGAATGAATGATGACTTGTTGGCAGGGTAAAAGGTTTCCAAAAGCTCCTTTGAACCACTGTCGAGAGGCAGAGACCAGTCAAGGGGACCAGGGAGGTGCCCAGAGCCACAGGCTGTCACACAGAAAGCATCCGAAATTGATCTGAGGAGGTTTCAACCTGAAAGCAAATTGCTGCCTGAGCCTTCAACGGAGATAAGGGGTCTGTGTCCCGTGATAACAAGCCCCTGGGAGCCAGGGAGGCGCTGGGCAGGGATCAGCACACACCCGGTCCCATGGATAGACCAATGAGGGGTAAATATAGAACAACATGAAAGCAGCGCCTGCTGAGCCCGCCTTTCTGACGGCGTGATGGTCAAATATGACCAAGGGAGGTTGTTAACTCGCCCCTCTCCAGGCCAATCGTGCCCACTCGGAATGAGGCCCCGGTGACCTGGGACAGTGACAGCCGAGTGGACGCGTGCCCTTGTTGATCTCTCTCGCAAGAAACATTCAGACCAGCTGGTTCCTGGCCAGTGAGCGCACACAGCAAACACTGTAATACTTCTCTTCAAACTACATTCTACAAACCCACTTCAGGGATTGCCAAATCCTTTCACAAACACCATTCAAAGAGTGCTCTCGTGTCCCAACATCCACTCACAGCAGCTCCATGAGGCAGTACAGCATTAACCCCACAATGCTTAAGGACCCAAGGTGCAACGGCGTCACGTGTATTAGCCAAGGTCACACAGCTGGGAAGCAGTGCTCAGGGCTGTCTGGGGCTAAAGTTTGCATTCTAACCATGACACCCCACCTCCAATTCCACCAGCCTGAGATTGTCTGTGGGGAATCTCGGCTTTGGGATCTCAGATGGAAACTGCCCTAGGCCTAGCCTCCTGCCTGACTCATGGAAAATGGGAAAGAGAAGTAACATTTGTTGAGTTACTATTAGTGTAGTAATAGTACACTATTAACTCCATTTTACAGTCAAGAAAATCAAGGCTCAGTGAGTTGGAGTAACCCCCCAAAGTCTCATGGTGGCCGAGCTGGGATAATAATATAAGGCAGTGGGTGCTAAAACCAGTGCTTGGTCCATTACCCTACAGCCCCCTCCATGGAAGGCCTCCATACCCTCCCTGCTCAAAAGTCCTGTGCTCTCCCAGCCAAGTCCTTGTCTGTCCCACAGGGAGTCTTTTTTAAGGACTGGTCAGTGACAGGCTCTGCTTGCCTATGGTGTAGGATGTGGCTGATCCTCCCACCCTGGTCAAGACCAGCTAGAGACGGACTCCAAGTGACCACAGCCCCCAGGAACCTCTCCTATAGAGTCAGGGTGAAGCTGCTTGAAATAACCAATGAGGATTAACAAGGCCATGGAGTGAGGTCACCACCCCTATCACAATCACCACCACCATCACCACCACCAACACCACCATCACCACCACCACCACCATCATGACCATCACCACCACAACCATCACCACCACCACCACCACCACCACCACCATCACCACCACCATCACCACCACCACCACCATGACCATCACCATCACCACCACCACCACCACTCCACCGGTTACCAAAACCACCATTCCTATAAGAATGAACGAACAGCAGAATTACCTAAAATGTGGAAAGAATTCAACAGATCGAAAGAAAGTGTCTACCTAGAGGAATTAAAGTCACCTTGGAGTTCTCTGTTGGTCCAATGGCTAGAACATGGTGCTTTCACTGCTGTGGACCATGTTTGATCCCTGGTCAGGAATGAACAAGATCCTCCCACAAGCTACACAATGCAGCCAAAAAAAAAACCAAAACAAAACCCAAAAGCAATCAGTTCAGTTCAGTTGCTCAGTTATGTTCAACTNTTGGTCCAATGGCTAGAACATGGTGCTTTCACTGCTGTGGACCATGTTTGATCCCTGGTCAGGAATGAACAAGATCCTCCCACAAGCTACACAATGCAGCCAAAAAAAAAACCAAAACAAAACCCAAAAGCAATCAGTTCAGTTCAGTTGCTCAGTTATGTTCAACTCTTTGTGACCCCATGGACCACAGCACGCCAGGCCTCCCTGTCCATCACCAGCTCCCGGAGTTCACCCAAACTCATGTCCATCGAGTCGGTGATGCCATCCAGCCATCTCATCCTCTGTCATCTCCTTCTCCTCCTGCCTTCAATCTTTCCCAGCATCAGGTCTTTTCTAGTGAGTCAGTTCTTCACATCAGGTGGCCAAAGTATTGGAGCTTCAGTATCAGCATGGGTCCTTCCAATGAACACCCAGGACTGATCTCCTTTAGGATGGACTGGTTGGACCTCCTTGTAGTCCAAGGGACTCTCAAAAGTCTTCTCCAACACCACAGTTCAAAAGCATCAGTTCTTTGGTGCTCAGCGTTCTTTATAGTCCAAAAGGAATAATCTCCCTTAAAATGTAATTACTAAAAAGTCAGAAAGATGTACAAAGAAGGCAATGGCAACCCACTCCAGTACTCCTGCCTGGAAAATCCCATGGACAGAGGAGCCTGGTAGATTGCAGTCCATGGGGTTGAGAAGAGTTGGACGCAACTGAGTGACTTCACTTTCACTTTTCACTTTCATGCATTGGAGAAGGAAATGGCAACCCACTCCAGTGTTCTTGCCTGGAGAATCCCAGGGATGGCAAAGCCTGGTGGGCTGCTGTCTATGGGGGTCACACAGAGTCGGACGTGACTGAAATGACTTAGCAGCAGCAGCAGAAATATGTATGTAACATCTTTATATACATACAGGGATGTATGTAACAAGTTCTCATTTATCTTCTCAGTAAGATCTGAAAGGACACAGCCTTTGGAAAACAAGGTTGAGTAGTAATGAAAAGAAAATAATCTGAGAATCAGAAAAATATTTTAGGGGGTGGAAATCATGATGATCAGAAATTTAAAATGCCATGGAGGAAGTGACAGGAATTTGAATACTACAAAATACCAAATTTGTGAATTAAAGAGTAATTCTCTCAGAACACAAAGAAAAAGACTGAAGCAAGGACATGAAGGGGAGGGTAGGAAACATGGTGAAAAGCCCCACAGATCCATCGTGCACACAGCTTATGTGCACTAGAAAAAGAAACAAGCATAAAAGAAAAATCAGAACAGAACAAGAATCAGAGAGATAACAGAAGGCCATTTCTCACCTGAAAAATGCTTCACTCATCAAAGGTAAAAAAATCTTAAAAAAATTAGAGCAAATCAATCAGTGTCTCGACATATTCTGCTGAAGTTTTTAAATTTAAAGTTTCCTTCCCATCAGCCATTGAAAAAATTGGTTCTCAGAAGGATGGAAAACTAAGATTAAGGTCAATCTGCTTCCTTAGAGTAGAAGGCAGTGGTGGTGGAGGTACTGTGTCAGTCAGCTGTTGCTGCGTAACAACCCTCCTCCCAACCCCAAGAATGGTTGGAAACAATAAATATGTCTTATTGCTCTTGAGATTACTGGTCAACTGGCCAGTTTTCTGGTGGCGGCAGGGCCTGCTCATGTCGATTCGGTGTTATCAGCTCTGTGATCATGGCTGGCCTCACTATGCGTTTGGGGCCCCCTGGCTGTGGGATGGTTTGGGATGCCCTGAGCTGGATAACTGGGCTCTCTTCATATAGTCTCTCATCCTCCAGCTGGCTACCTCTGGCTCACTCTAATAACAGTGACAGGGTTCCAACAGAGCAGGCAGAAGCAGTCAAGATCTCCTGAGAACAAGATCAAAACTGGCACACCACTTTTATGAGAGCCTACTGGAGTAAGCAAGCTGCAAGGCCAGCCCAGATTCTAGGGCTAAAGAAACAGACTCTACCTCTTGATGAAAGGAGCAGCAAAGTCACATGATAAAGGACATGGATTCAGGGAGAGATGGATCAGTTCACTTCAGTCGCTCAGTCATGTCCAACTTTTTGCAACCCTGTGGACTGCAGCACGTCAGGCCTCCCTGTCCATCAGCAATTCCCAGAGTTTACTCAGACTCATGTCCATTGAGTCAGTGATGCCATCCAACCATTTCATCCTCTGTCGTCCTCTTCTCCTCCTTCCCTCAATCTTTCCCAGCATCAGAGTCTTTTCAAATGAGTCAGCTCTTCACATCAGGTGGCCAAAGTAATGGAGTTTTAGCTTCAGCATCAGTCCTTCCAATGAATATTCAGGACTGACTTCCTTTAGGATGGACAGGTTGGATCTTCTTGCAGTCCAAGGGACTCTCAAGAGTCTCCTCCAACACCACAGTTCAAAAGCATCGATTCTTCGGCGCTCAGCTTTCTTCACAGTCCAACTTTCACATCCATACATGACCACAGGAAAAACCATAGCCTTGACTAGGCGGACCTTAGTCGGCAAAGTAATGTCTCTGCTTTTGAATATACTATCCAGGTTGGTCATAACTTTTCTTCCAAGGAGTAAGCGTCTTTTAATTTCATGGCTGCAGTCACCATCTGCAGTGATTTTGGAGCCCAAAAAAATAAAGTCTGACACTGTTTCCACTGTTTCCCCATCTATTTCCCATGAAGTGATGGGACCGGATGCCATGATCTTCGTTTTCTGAATGTTGAGCTTTAAGCCAACTTTTTCGCTCTCCTCCTTCACTTTCATCAAGAGGCTTTTTAGCTCCTCCTCACTTTCTGCCATAAGGGTGGTGTCATCAGCATATCTGAGGTTATTGATATTTCTCCCGGCAATCTTGATTCCAGCTTGTGTTTCTTCCAGTCCAGCGTTTCTCATGATGTACTCTGCATATAAGTTAAATAAGCAGGGAGACAATATACAGCCTTGACGTACTCCTTTTCCTATTTGGAACCAGTCTGTTGTTCCATGTCCAGTTCTAACTGTTGCTTCCTGACCTGCATACAGATTTCTCAAGAGGCAGGTTAGGTGGTCTGGTATTCCCATCTCTTTCAGAATTTTCCACAGTTTATTGTGATCCACACAGTCAAAGGCTTTGGCATAGTCAATAAAGCAGAAATAGATGTTTTTCTGGAACTCTCTTGCTTTTTCCATGATCCAGCGGATGTTGGCAATTTGATCTCTGGTTCCTCTGCCTGTTCTAAAACCAGCTTGAACATCAGGGAGTTCACGGTTCACATATTGCTGAAGCCTGGCTTGGAGAATTTTGAGCATTACTTTACTAGCGTGTGAGATGAGTGCAATTGTGCGGTAGTTTGAGCATTCTTTGGCATTGCCTTTCTTTGGAATTGGAATGAAAACTGACCTTTTCCAGTCCTGTGGCCACTGCTGAGTTTTCCAAATTTGCTGGCATATTGAGTGCAGCACTTTCACAGCATCATCTTCCAGGATTTGAAACAGCTCAACGGGAATTCCATCACCTCCACTAGCTTTGTTCTTAGTGATGCTTTCTAAGGCCCACTTGACTTCACATTCCAAGATGTCTGGCTCTAGATTAGTGATCACATCCTCATGATTATCTGGGTCGTGAAGATCTTTTCTGTACAGTTCTTCTGTGTATTCTTGCCACCTCTTCTTAATATCTTCTGCTTCTGTTAGGTCCATACCATTTCTATCCTTTATCGAGCCCATCTTTGCATGAAATGTTCCCTTGGTATCTCCAATTCTCTTGAAGAGATCTCTAGTCTTTCCCATTCTGTTGTTTTCCTCTATCTCTTTGCATTGATTGCTGAAGAAGGCTTTCTTATCTCTTCTTGCTATTCTTTGGAACTCTGCATTCAGATGCTTATATCTTTTCTTTTCTCCTTTGCTTTTCGCCTCTCTTCTTTTCAGTGCTATTTGTAAGGCTTCTCCAGACAGCCATTTTGCTTTTTTGCATTTCTTTTCCATGGGGATGGTCTTGATCCCTGTCTCCTGTACAATGTCACGAACCTCATTCCATAGTTCATCAGGCACTCTATCTATCAGATCTAGGCCCTTAAATCTATTTCTCACTTCCACTGTATAATCATAAGGGATTTGATTTAGGTCATACCTGAATGGTCTAGCGGTTTTCCCTACTTTCTTCAATTTAAGTCTGAATTTGGAAATAAGGAGTTCATGATCTGAGCCACAGTCAGCTCCTGGTCTTGTTTTTGTTGACTGTATAGAGCTTCTCCATCTTTGGCTGCAAAGAATATAATCAATCTGATTTCGGTGTTGACCATCTGGTGATGTCCATGTGTAGAGTCTTCTCTTGTGTTGTTGGAAGAGGGTGTTTGCTATGACCAGTGCATTTTCTTGGCAAAACTCTATTAGTCTTTGCCCTGCTTCATTCCACATTCCAAGGCCAAATTTGCCTGTTACTCCAGGTGTTTCTTGACTTCCTACTTTTGCATTCCAGTCCCCTATAATGAGGAGAAGGAAATGGCAACCCACGCCAGTGTTCTTGTTTGGAGAATCCCATGGACAGAGGACCCTGGTGGGCTACAGTCCACGGGGTTGCAAGAGTCAGACATGCCTGAGCAACTGAACCACCACCTCTCTAATGAAAAGGACATCTTTTTCGGGTGTTAATTCTAGAAGGTTTTGTAGGTCTTCATAGAACCATTCAACTTCAGCTTCTTTGGCATTACTGGTTGGGGCATAGACTTGGATTACCATGATACTGAATGGTTTGCCTTGGAAACAAAAACAGATCATTCTGTCATTTTTGAGATTGCATCCAAGTACTGCATTTCAGACTCTTTTGTTGACAGTGATGGCCACTCCATTTCTTTGAACGGATTCTTGCCCGCAATAGTAGATATAACGGTCATCTGAGTTAAATTCACCCATTCCAGTCCATCTTAGTTTGCTGATTCCTAAAATGTCTATGTTCACTCTTGCCATCTCCTGTTTGACCACTTCCAATTTGCCTTGATTCATGGACCTAACATTCCAGGTTCCTCTGTAATATCGCTCTTTACAGCATCGGACCTTGCCTTCGTCACCAGTCACATCCACAGCTGCGCGTTGTTTTTGCTTTGACTCCGTCTCTTCATTATTTCTGGAGTTATTTCTCCACTGATCTCCAGTAGCATATTGGGCACCTACCAACCTGGGGAGTTCATCTTTCAGTGTCCTGTCTTTCTGCCTTTTCATACTGTTCATGGGGTACTCACGGCAAGAATACTGAAGTGGTTTGCCATTCCCTTCTCCAGCGGACCACATTCTGTCAGAACTCTCCACCATGACCCGTTTGTCTTGGGTGGCCCTACAGGCATGGCTCATAGTTTCATTGAGTTAGACAAGGCTGTGGTCCATGTGATTAGATTGGTTAGTTTTCTGTGATTGTGGTTTTCAGTCTGTCTGCCCTCTGATGGAGAAGGATAAGAGGCTTATGGAGAGAAGGATAACTGGTGCTAATTTGCAATCAGCCTGCTACAGATATTTAGAATGTAAATCCAGAGAGCTCTATAACCCACTATATCTTTACCAGTGGAGCTGAGGAGGGGGACAAGGTCAAGGGTCATTCTGTGGTTCAGTTACTTGGCTGACCATCTTTTCTGTTTCACTGTGGTAAGATACACCATAAAATTTACTGTTTAACCATTTTTTGAAAGTGTGTAGCTCAGTGGCCCCAGGTACACCCACACTGTTATGCTACCATCAGCACCATCTTTCTCCAGAAGTTTTCATCCTCTCCAACTAAAATGCTGTATCCGTCAAATACTAACTCCCCACTGTCTACCCCCCAGTCGCTGGAAACCATCATTCTACTTTCTGTCTCCATTAATTTGACTACTCTAGGGGCTCATGTGAATCGAATCATACAGTGTTTGTCCTTCTGTGACTGGCTTATTTAAGCATAAAGTCTTCAAGGTTCATTCATCTTGTAGTATATGTCAGAATTTCCTTCCATTCTAAGGCTGAATAATATTTCATTGTGCATATATTCCACATTTCATTTACTCCCTTATCTAACATTGGACACGTAGGTTGTTCCTACCTTTTGGCCATCGTGAATAACACTGCTATGAACACTGGTGCACAAATATCTTTTTGATTCCTATTCCCTCTTCTTTCCAATATGTATGCAGATGTGAAATTGCTGAATCATATGATTACTCTGTTTCATTTTTTGAGAGGCTGCCATACTGTTTTCCACAAAGGCTGCATCATTTTACATCCCAACTTCGTGAATAACACTGCTATGAACACTGGTGCACAAATATCTTTTTGATTCCTATTCCCTCTTCTTTCCAATATGTATGCAGATGTGAAATTGCTGAATCATATGATTACTCTGTTTCATTTTTTGAGAGGCTGCCATACTGTTTTCCACAAAGGCTGCATCATTTTACATCCCAACCAGCTGTGCACAAGTGTTTCCGTTTCTCCACATCCTCATCAACCTCCACCCCCTTCTTTTTTTTTTTTTCGATGGCAGCCATCCTAATGGATATGTGGTTTTGACTTGCATTTCACTAATGATTAATGATGGCTCAATGGTAAAGAATCTTACTGCCAAGGCAGGAGACACAGGAAACACAGGTTCGATCCCTAGGTTGGGAAGATGCCCCAGAGTAGGAAATGGCAACCTGCTCTAGTATTCTTGCCTGAAAATTTTCATGTACAGAGGAGCTTGGAGAGCTGCAATCCATGGGATCACAAATTGTACACGACTGAGCCACTGAACACAACGATTAATGAGATTGACTATCTTTTCATGCGCTTATTGGCTTATTTGTATATCTTCATTGGAGAAATGTCTTTTTAAGTTCCTTTGTGCATTTTTAAATCCAGCTTTTATATATACATATTTTTGAAAACTTAGTTTATTTATTTTTGGCTGTGCTGAGTCTTTGCTGTGCACAGGCCTGCTCCAGTTGTGGGGCAAGCGGCGGCTCCTCTGGTTGCAGAGCACAGGCTGTAGGCACACATGTGTCGGGGTTGTGGCCCACGGGCCCCAGACCAGGGACTGAACCCGTGTCCCCTGCATGGGCAGGCGGATCCTTAGCCTCTGGGCCACCAGGGAAGTCTCTAGGTGTTTGTTTTTTGTTGTTGAGTTGCAGGAGTTTTCTGTATATTCTGCTGCTGCAGCTGCTGCTGCTAAGTCGCTTCAGTCGTGTCCGACTCTGTGCGACCCCAGAGACGGCAGCCCACCAGGCTCCCCCGTCCCTGGGATTCTCCAGGCAAGAACACTGGAGTGGGTTGCCATTTCCTTCTCCAATACATGAAAGTGAAAAGTGAAAGTGAAGTCGCTCAGTCATGTCCGACTGTTAGTGACCCCATGGACTGCAGCCATATCAATTCCTTATTAAATATGTGATTTGCAAATACATACTCTTATTCTGTGGGTTGGCCTTTTTACACTATTGATGGTACCCTTTGATGCATACATGTTTTTAATTAGGATAAAGTCCAATTTACCTAATTTTTCTTTTGATACAAAATTCTCTCTTAACCTGTGGTCTAGGAGTACTCCGTTTACACTGACCGTTCTCCCTAGTAGCTTGGTGATGCTCCTGGAACTTCATAATTCAGTGTGAGGGCCATTCTCCAAAGGGACCTCAGTGTTGAAAACACCTGATTTCCCAATGCCCTCTGAAGAGGGTAATGCTCCCAGTACAGCTTGGAACAAAATCCAGGGTATTTCTGGTAAAAAGATTAGGAACATGAAAAGAAGCAAATATCTGGGCATGGAAGCTAATTGCTGGCGAGGCCTCTCCTGCCGCAGCCCCTGTGGCTCACCCCACTCTGGACTGCAGGTCCCAGAGGCTGCGGATGAAAGAGTGGAGCAGACGGATTCCAGCATCTTCATGTCAGCTCCCAGTTTGGACAGCTGCGTGGAGCAGGCCCCTTATTCCACCAGGGGAAGGCGGCCTAGCCATCTGGTTGGCGAGAGTCAGGCCGTGATTAGCTTCTTATAAAGGCCATGCTTAAACCAGGTTCTCTGGCTTTGAAGATGATTCCTGCAAGGCCAAATAGTGCATTTCCTCAACAGCAGATGCTGTCAGGTTTTATCCCATCATTCTCCAGTGAGGCCGGATGGCTCTCTCCTTATCTGTAAACACGTTTAAAGTGGGGCTTGGTTTCAGCTCTCACAAGATGAAACTCTATGTGCTTTATACCGAAAAATAATTTTTAATTGAAATTTTTATTGATTCACAATGTGTTAATTTCTGCTTATAGCAGAGTGATTCAGTATGGTCTGTACAGTGATATATATGGGCGTATTTAGATATGGGCTTCCCCTGTGGCTCAGACAGTAAGGAACCTGCCCGCAGTGCAGGAGACCCAGGTTCAATCCCTGGGTCAGGAAGATCCCCTGGAGAGGAAATGGAAACCCACTTCAGCATTCTTGCCTAGAGAATCCCATGGACAGAGGAGCCTGGTGGGCTACAGTCCATGGGGTCACAAAGAGTCGGACACAGCTGAGCAATTAACACACTATATACATACGTATGTATACGTACATACGTATGTATATATACACTATGCATATACACTATATACCGGGGAAGGCAATGGCACCCCACCCCAGTACTCTTGCCTGGAAAATCCAATGGACGGAGTAGCCTGGTGGGCTGCAGTCCATGGGGTCGCTAACAGTCGGACAGACTGAGCAACTTCACTTTCACTTTTCTCTTTCATGCATTGGAGAAGGAAATGGCAACCCACTCCAGTATTCTTGCCTGGAGAATCCCAGGGATGGGGGAGCCTAGTGGGCTGCCGTCTATGGGGTCACACAGAGTCGGACGCGACTGAAGTGACTTAGCAGCAGCAGCAACAGCATACTCTATATACATACATACGTGTGTATATATACACTATGCATATACACTATATACATACGTATGTATGTATATATACACTATGCATATACACTATATACATACATATGTATGTATACACTATGCATATACACTATATACATACATATGTATGTATACACTATGCATATACACTATATACATACATACGTGTGTATATATACACTATGCATATACACTATATACATACATATGTATGTACATATACACTATGCGTATACACTATAAATATATATATATATAGACACACACACACGTACATGGGCTTCTCTGTTGGCTCAGACAGTAAACAATCTGCCTGTAATGCACGAGACCTGGGTTTGATCCCTGCGTAGGGAAGATCCCCTGGAGGATGGCATGGCAACCCACTCAAGAATTCTTGCCTGGAGAATCCCTTGGACAGAGGAGCCTGGCAGACTAGAGTCCAGGGGATCACAAAGAGTCAGATACGACTGAGTAACTAACACTTTCCACTTTTATACATATACATAAATCTTTCTTAAAACAGTTTTCAATTATTATTTATCCCCAGATTACATATTTTTAAAAAGTCAAAATATAATTGACATGCCACATTATGTAGCTTTAGGTATACTACATAGTGATTTGATATTTGCAAGCCGTACATTTAACAGGGACAGTTCAGTTCAGTTCAGTCACTCAGTCGTGTCCAACTCTTTGCAACCCCATGGACTGCAGCACACCAGGCCTCTCTGTCAGGAGTTTACTCAAACTCATGCCCATTGAGTCACCGATGCCATCCAACTATCTCATCCTCTGTCGTCCCCTTCTCCTCCTGCCTTCAATCTTTCATAGCCTCAGGGTCTTTTCAAATGAGTCCGTTCTTCGCATCAGGTGGCCAAAGGATTGGAGTTTCAGCTTCAACATCCAATGAACACTCAGGACTGATCTCCTTTAAGATGGACTGGTTGGATCTCCTTGCAGTCCAAGGGACTCTCAAGAATCTTCTCCAACACCAGAGTTCAAAACCATCAATCTTCAAAGCTCAGTTTTTTTATAGTCCAACTCTCACATCCATACATGACTACTGGAAAAACCATAGCCTTGACTAGATGGACCATTGTTGGCAAAGTAATGTCTCTGCTTTTGAATATGCTATCTAGGTTGGTCATAACTTTCCTTCCTTTAATTTCATGGCTGCAATCACCATCTGCAGTGATTTTGGAGCGCCCCCCAAATAAAGTCTGACACTGTTTCCACTGTTTCCCCATCTATTTCCCATGAAGTGATGGGACCGGATGCCATAATCTTTGTTTTCTGAATGTTGAGATTTAAGCCAAATTTTTCACTCTCCTCTTTCACTTTCATCAAGAGGCTTTTAGTTCTTCTTCACTTTCCGCCATAAGGGTGGTGTCATCTGCATATCTGAGGTTATTAATATTTCTCCTGGCAATCTTGATTCCAGCTTGGGCTTCTTCCAGCCCAGTGTTTCTCGTGATGTACTCTACATATAAGTTAAATAAGCAGGGTGACAATATACAGCCTTGATGTACTCCTTTTCCTGTTTGGAAGCTGTCTGTTCCATGTCCAGTTCTAACTGTTGCTTCCTGACTTGCATACAGATTTCTCAACAGGCAGGTCAGGTGGTCTGGTATTCCCATCTCTTTCAGAATTTTCCACAGTTTATTGTGATCCACACAAAGGCTTTGGCATAGTCAATAAAGCAGAAATAGATGTTTCTCTGGAACTCTCTTGCTTTCTCCATGATCCAGCAGATGTTGGCAATTTGATCTCTGGTTCCTCTGCCTGTTCTAAAACCAGCTTGAACATCAGGAAGTTCACGGTTCACGTATTGCTGAAGCCTGGCTTGGAGAATTTTGAGCATTACTTTACTAGCGTGTGAGATGAGTGCAATTGTGCGGTAGTTTGAGCATTCTTTGGCATTGCCTTTCTTTGG